>SNQJ01S0057180.1:18559-28682 GCA_010110895.2 Picea sitchensis
AAATGGTTAGCAATCGGTCAGAGTCAGGATATCAAATCATGAGCGCAAATGTGAACCGATCCTTCTGCCAATGTGTTCATTGGGACATTTTCGGAAAAAATGACTAAGTAATGAGAAAGAGAGAGTAGAGGAGAAAAATGGTTGGACGAGCTTCAAAATAGGGTGACAAGGGTTCTCGAGGAGATGTAAGGCCCCCCCCTGTCAAATTGTATATATATACTTCTTCTACTCGTGACAACTCAGTGCACAGGTTCTCTTATTGGCATTAACAACCAAAAAACGTATTCAACAAGGATTTACGGGAGCCTGACCGACCCCCAAGTTGGTGCTATTATAGATATTGTACCCAAAACTTCTGTGTTCTACAATTCATCCACATATTGAAATATGGTATGAATTTGGACCACAAATTATCTATTAAGATACATTAATATAAATACAATTTAAATAAATATATTTAAACTTGAACCTGACTTTTTTCAAACTCGTCGATTGGTCCTATATCGTCACATCATGAGCTCGACCGACCATAGTTTATTTCAACACTTAGCCAATTATCTCTCCACAAAGTTGCGCCTTAGTGATAACGAAATTTTGTGCCCCATGTTTCATGATAGGTGAGTTGGTTCGCTTATTTCCCTCGGGTTGGCGCTATTATAAATCTTGCACCCAAAACTTCCATACTCTACAATTCATCGCGACTTAGCGCTATCGATTTATTATGCCCTCTTGTTTTGTGATATACATGTTGCACACAACACTTCCTTGATATACATTTTGCACCAAACACTTCCGTCATTTACAATTCGACCCCATTTTCCAAAATTTACCTTGTAAGCTACTTGGTAGGGACTATGCTACCACACATCACTTGTTTATGTATCTTTGGTATACATCTCTTCATCTCATGTATTTTATCCTCCATTACATCTGCATTTAAAGGGATATAGGCAACTATATAGTTTAAAAATGTCCACTAAGTTTTACTCAGTAACTCCTAAGTAGACTTCACATAATACACATGAGTCCTACCGCTCCAATCATATTGGTGAAATATATTTAAGTAATACTAAAATGATGAGTTATTGGCCCATGGCCCCCTTAACTCTTTCGCAAATCACACTTTGTACTCCATGAATGAAATAATAATAATCCATCCCTTATAACTCCATAAACGACCACAAACATTTAGAGCCTCATAATCAAATAATGGAAGTTGCAGGATATTCACATCATCTTCTTAGTCATAATGTTAAAATATATTGTGAAAATAAATCATAATCATTAAAATAAATGTTAATTATGTATGATATATTGTAAAACATATGACAATTATGTTTAGTTGGGGTGGTTGGGAGGAATGATTGTTATCGTCTTTACTTTGATTCAATTCCCCTAAGTGAGAAATGTTGAGATAATGATGAATATATTATTGTAATAGTTTCAAGCCTTGTTGTTGACTAGCCTTGTGCTCTGAATATTCAAGGGTTTACCTTGGATACCATCCTCGAAATAAGGGGAGCTACTCGAGGATTTTTCTAAAATTTTCTAACCTAGAAAAAAATATTGTAAAATAGACATTTCAATTATATATCTACGACATCAAAATGATATATATATATATATATAATAAAATATCTCCACCATATCCAGTTTAAAATAAACAAGCATCATAATGTTGCTCCTCTACAATGAGGACATTGAGAACATCTTGGAGAGATGAAACTTTACTTTGGATCTTTTGGAAAAATTGTTGTTTAAGCATTATAGGATTGTGAGAGATTAACTCACATGAAGGACTTCTAGGTGCTATTATCATATCCATAAAATCAATATAAGAGAAAGCAAGATGTTTTGTAGGGATAACAATAGTAGATTTCTAAAAATTGACTCTTTTATAGATGGTTTTTCATCAGGAGGTTGAAATTTATCATCATTTTGAATAACAACAGTAAGAGTGATATGTATAAAATGACTAAATTAACCTTTTGGGGTAGATGTGGGCCAATATTACTATAATCAACATGGAATTTATTAGAAGGAATTTATAGAACAAGGTTTTAAGGTTAATAAGAAGGCAAAGGGTTACCCCATCCATCATTACAAAATGGGGATGCATGGTTTTTGGCTTCCCACATGATGTTTTGAGTATGAGAATCATGTGGATCGGGAAATTCATAATTATTAGAATGTGGTTGCATGTGGGAAACAAAAACATAAAATAAATTGCCCAAATTTATGTGATTTATGTTAGAAAAATGGAGAAACTCTTTTGAATTAACATCAAAATGCATTAAAAATATAGTTCTTTTCCTTTTTGCTCTCCATGCATTTATTCCACTAAAAACATTACTTCAATCACCTCCACATTAGTCTTCCTCATTACACCTCTAAAAACTCATATTTTTTAGTCCCTGCCAAGGGCAACAAGGACTATTAGTAATTGATTTTTCAATATGCTATTAGTCCTTGCATCAAACCATATATTTTAACCAAAGTTTTAGTAGTTTCATACAATTTTCAAGCTCATATTTTATTTTTTCCCTAAGTTTTAGGTTTGAGACCTTATTTGGCCTCATATCGAGGAAAGTCACTTTAAACTTAGGAAATCAGAAGCTTAAAAATTAGTAAATGGTGTTAGCACCGAGAGTCACTCCTGGATTGCAACAGGAGTAAGCATGATACCCATCAGTTTATATGTCACAGGTTGTTTATAAAGGGTGACCAAATGGGAGTAAACTTGGAACAATGTCATTTTAACTCAGAAAAATAGGTTGGAAATACAGAGTTAGGTGAGGTCTTGATCTAACTTAGGCCAGTCAGTGTGCATAGTGGTGAGTAGGTGGAGGAAAAATGAGAGGAATGAAAGTCTTCTCTGGACATCCGGTCTTCCAGCAGCCTTCAGAGGAAAAGTCCCAGATATGAGATCCTCTCATATATGAAAAATTCAAGAAACTTAAAATAATGTAAAGCCTGATATAATCAAACCTACATTATATAGTCATTACAACACCTGACTGGATCATCCATTCTCAGGATTTAAGAGTCAGAAGAAAAGAGTAAGGGAGAGGTTGGCTTCCATTAAACAAGAAGTCTCAAATATCAGTCTATAACCAGAGAACCAGAGGCCTCGCTAAAACTTTACAATTGGGAGCTTAGCTCTACCATCGATACTAAAAAAATGGAAAAAATGCCTACATATACTTAGAACTGGCTCTGCTGCTTGGAATGCGGTCATGTCATACATTCAAGGCTTTACGTTGATGAGCTTCTTTGTCAGGCTACACATGTAGACATTGGTCAGACTATGCATGCAGTCTTCTGTTGGACGCAATCTCTGTCAGAGTGGGCTGACCGTCTACTTCTGCACTTTGTCCCTTTCTGGCCTTCTATTTAAGGGAGAAGATGATGTGTCACCCACCTTACTTATTTGCATTAAATTCTACCTTAGGATCGGAGAGGCCCAAGTCAACTCTTCTCTTGAATAACGTGGTGAACTTCCCTTGGATGTTGTTGATTTGTTGGACTGCTACGAGGGGACCCAGTCGATGGATGTGGACAAGACTCTTGGTGGGGATGATGGTGCCAATTTCATGAAGGTGAGGCGAGGGGCGCCCATGTGGTCAGTCCAGACAGGTGGAGGGTGACATGGAAAGTGCTGGAGGTGGAAGGTGTGTGCACTACGCTGGGACAGGTTAGAGGTGGATTGGCATGGGGCGATGATGTGGGGGCATATGTGAGGCTGCAAAAACAGTTGGGATGGAACCATCTACCAGGGAGGACGTCAATGGAAAGACACTTGGCGAGAGATGATAGGTGGTAGTGACAAGGGGCTATGGCACATCGATGAGTGGAGGACAGGTGTAATGTCATGAGATGGGGAGTGGGAGTGGAGGATGTGATGGGCGGAGGTGAGAGACAGAGTGGGAGACAAATGCCAACAGGATGCGGGAGCAGTAAGCGGAGGAGGTAAGTGGTATATCGGAGGGGGGGTAGGTGGTAAGAGGTTTTAGGTGGGGGGCGGGGTCCGACATCATGAGGAGGCACCACAATAGTGAGGGGCCTGCGATCTAAAATTTCCATATCGGAGCCCCCCACATTAAAGGTAGAACGACAAGGAGGGGGGTTCCAGAATTGAACCTGCACCATAGATCTGAGCACGCAAATCAAAACTGATCAGATCCATGCACCTCTTAAAATAATGCACTCGATCACAAAAACTTAGGATAAGTGGGTTTTTAGCCCACTTCTTGTCATTCTTTTTCCATGGTGTCCATTCTGAAGGAAGAACACCCCCTTTACCAACATATGTGATAACACTAGGCTCCATGTGGGATTGCTTGCTCCTTGTGAGATGCCAAGACCTCTTCTATAGTTTCAATGCCTTTCTCTTGGGATATGGAGTCATTTGTTAAAACTGAAAAGACAAACAAGAAAACAATATTTACAAATACAAGGAAGCCACTTATGGCTCAAATAAAACATTTCTTCAGAAAATGCCCATTCACAGGGCCATTAAAAACTTCTTCTCCCTTCAAGTCCTACAACCTGTAAGTATTATTTGAAAATACTTCAGAGATTGTGAAAGGCTTGATCCACATGGCTTCAAATTTGTTGTTCTTTCCTCTGTCCTGCCTGGGTGCATCCCATTTAAGCACTAGATCTCTGAGCTGGAAATATTCTTTTCTTGCCTTTCTGTCAAAGGCTTGCTTGATCCTTTGCTGACGGTCATGAGCTCTGTCCATCACCTTCTCTCTGGTATGATGGAATTCCACCAGTTGGTGAATCCTTCTGATCATATTATCAGGCTCTCCTTGATAATCCTGAAAGAATTTTTCTACAGGTAGAGCCAACTGAGAGGGAAAAACATCTTTTGTCCCATAAACAAGTTGGAAAGGGGAGATAATTGACCGTTTTTGGGACTTTGACAGCCTGTCGAAGACAAAGCGCAAAGTGAAGAAGAAATTGCAGAAGTTAGGCCCCCTTTTGGGTCCTTTTTGAGTTTTTGGGAATATGTAAAGGGAAAGGGATGTCGGCCTGTGGGTTTACTCACACTTAGGCCCACTTTTGTAATGTATAAATAGAAGGATAGGCAATGTAAGAAGTAGATAAATGTGATTGCTTAGTGAAATTGGTAATGCATCTATGCAATGTTGAATAAGTGCTCTGTGCGAACTGTGTAAGGCTTACAAGGCTAAGTGCAAGTTGCTGTGAGGTTGCTGTTGAAAGTTAAGTGCTGTAACAAAAGGAATAAGGATCTAGCGAGCTACGCAAATCTTCTATCCTATGAAAAGATGGGTTTTGGAGGCTTTGTGCTTGTAACAGATTTAAGACGATAATAAAGAAGAAGATCTTGTGGACGTATCCCAGGGTGGGGGTGAACCACGTAAATCTGTGTGTTATGCTCCGTTCTTTGATTCAATGTGTTTGTCTTTGCTTATGCTATCTACTTTGATATATCCACTTATGATATTTTCTTATTAGATATATATGATTGTTATATCTGATGTGTATGAGGATGCTTAGTGATGATATACTAGATCTGATCTGGGTTACTATGGTTAAGTGTTGAAATACTGTAATCTAAGCTATCTACGAAGTATAATAAGGGTTTAATATTGATGAATGATCGATGCTAAGTGCTCTGTAAACAATATAATCATATATCTGCGTCCCAGCTAAGGTTGCATATACCTGAGTCTTGCAACCACCCCTGCCTCTACCTCGGGTGAGACTTCATCTGCTTCGCAGGTGTTGCCGAAAGAGTCGGTAGTTAGGGATTTGTTGGTGCGCTCTTAAGCGTTGAACGCTGGGCCTGCCCTTGTGCCAAAAAATTGTTCCGTTGCTGGGACCTGAAATTGTGATTGCTGGGAACGAGGAAGAAGAAACTTTGTGCAAAAGAAATCTCAGTGAGTAGATTTGTTTCCCTAGTGTGCAACTTTTTACTCAACTTGTGAAGCTTTGTGCCAGGAATAAGGTCAGATCTGAAGAGAGGAAGATCAGATCTGAAGAAAAGATCGATATCTGAATGCTCTGTGCTCTAAGAAAAGTAAAAGTGGAAATTTTTGAAAGAAATAGGTCATATCTGCAGAAAAGGGGTAAGATCTGTATGCTCTGTGCTCTAAGAATAGTTAAAATTTCTTAGATCTGTAAGCTTTGTGCTCTGTAGAAGTAAGATACGTGAAATTGTTTGTGTCTAGAGCATGGATCTAGGTATGTTTTATATATTCTGTCCTAGCTTAAAACCTAGGGAATTAATAGATGAAAGAAAGTTTGATATGAATAGATCTGATAAGTATACTGATAGATATGTTATACCTATGCATAGAAAGAATGTCTGGACTAACAAATGGATGCAGGATCCTAGAAATAATTTTGTGCAGTTATCTATCACGATTCTAGTGCGCAGTACATAAGAGGTTGGGGATCATTTAAAAAAAAGCAAGAATTAATCCTATGTTATAGTTGCAAAAAACCAGACCATCTAGCTAAGGAATGACCTGGTAGATGACCTAGTGGTCTCTGTTGCAAAGCTATGGACAATGAGGTATTGGATTGCCCTAGAATGATCGCTAAGCTTGAAAGGATAAATCTGAATCAAGAAGAACATAAGGTATATCCAGAAATGGTAGAAACCCAACAAGAATCAGATAATGTATTAATGAATATGAAAGAAACCCTGAAGAAATATAAAGATGTCCGATTACCAGATATCTTCAAAGAAATGGAGCAAGTCAAAGAAAGAATAGGGGACTTTGACATTGACTGTATTCTTGATGAAGAAACACAAGTGAACATTATGCCAGAAAGAACTTGTGAAGCTATAGGGAAGCCTGACATGATTTCTTCACTGGGAGGAATAGGACTATTCAGAGGAAAAATGATGATGTTATGTGGAAAAATCACTCAGATACATATGACAGTCAATGGAACTTCGACAGAAGAAGATTTTAAGATTATGAAATTCATTGAGGACAATGCCCTGTTTACAATGATACTTGGAAAACCTTGGATTGAAAGAAATCAAGCGAAAAAGAAGGAAGAAGAAGAGGTTTTAGAACAACAGAGACAAGAGTTAAAAGATTTCATGACTAAAAGGATCGCACAGTTGATAGAAGAAAAAGAGAACCGCTCGAAGCCATATGAAACTAGAAGCCCAAATGTTGAGGCCAAAGATACACAAAAGGCTGAAATTTCTACCCTGAATAAAGAAGAAGTGATATACCTAAACCCTAGGAGAGAATCTCACCAACACAAAGTGACTATGTCTAAGGAAAATAAGAATCAAAATGGGAAGAGAATCACCGAGATGATGATCACTGGAAAGAAGGATAGAAAGATAAGTAAGAAGAAGGCTAAGATTGAAAAATTATAGAAGATATCAGAGGGTACCTTGTAGTAAGATACTTTGCAAAATTGGAACTTCATCGGGATATCAAAATAATGACATATGCCACTTCGCCAAGGCGAAGTAATATAGCCGTTGGAAGCCAATATAACCATTCGACTACCACTTCGAATGGGTCAGAATGCATTTATGGCTCGCCACTAGACCGTTAGACCACGCCATAATGGACATAACATAAGTTAGTGCAACCTTGTACCTATTGCAAGCATACCGTTGCTAAGTTTCCCTACTTAGTCCGTCGCGCCACACATCGATAATACTTTTTTCTAAGTGATAATTTGATCTTGAAACCTAAGATCACTTCACCCTGTCATCATTTCCTTGTTCCCATACCATTCACTATAGTCTCTGAATTCATTTCACAACAGAGCTAGTTGACCCGAGCTTGTATTTCAGACGAGCTCAACGTTGTTGAGAAAGTAGTTGAAGAAGTTTTGATTGAGTTAATGACTGAGAGAGTCATGTCGGAGCGAGGATTATCTACAAGAGTCCAAGAATTTTCAATGAGAGGAATCCAAGCCTCCCCTTCCACTACTCATGCCGGTCCATCCCGGTCGACCACCGGTCCATCTCGGTTGACCAATGAAAAACAGACCAAGCACAGTGATGACATCACAAATGCCAAGCTTATCCCACACATTCTACCTACTTACTTACCACCTCTAAGCGATGCCATAAACTGTGATAGTGTACCTCGAGACTTTGAGTATACTTTGATCACCGGGTACCTTCCGAAAGGGGTGCGCGCATTTCATGCTGACCAGGATAATCTCGCAACATTGAAATTTAGTGATTTTAACCTTGGAGATTGTAAAGTTTACAGCATGTTAGCCCCACATAAGTACTTAACCAGGACCAAAGGAAATAATTCTAAGATTGTCCCGCAGTCATGGAACCAAAACCTCGCGCAGTCCACACTGCTTAATGTAATGAATATCTCGCACTTCGACAGACACCAAGAAGTTAACACATGCGTCAAATTGTTGCTATCCTACTACCATAGAGGATACTTATGGTTGGACTGCCGCATCACTGTGTATCCGCCCTTGATCAATCAGATCACAGTACTTAGTATGAAAGGCCCTGATCCATAAGAGTTTTAACCTAGAAAGACCTTAGACTGAGCAGTAGCACAAAAGATAAAAGAAACGTATGGCAATGTCGAAAAAGGCACATGAGGTTACAAGGTATCCTCTATCCAGAGTGGTGTAGTGTGCCTTGCCTATCAGCTGATTGCGGGAAAGCTAGTTCACAAGAACTGACCAACACAAGTGACTGGATTCATAGTTGACCTTGCAGGGAAGTGCGCCAAGGGACTACAGATGAACTAGGTGCAGTACCTTGTAAACCAACTAGATCTTGATTGCAGAGAAGTGAAAGACCAAGGGTATGAGTTCCAATTTAGTTGGTTTCTCTTACTAATCACTTTCATTGCCTGGGAGCTACTAGAAGGTGACACTTTTTCAGAGATCGAACCCTTCAAACCATTGGCCGCGAAGTTCTGTATGTTGTGGTACTCCAACGAAATGACCAAGTAGTTCCAGTCCAATGTCGTCTTCCACGCCTATTACAACCAATTGAAGAATGTAATCCAGTCTACACTGCACCTCACCCCAAACAAACTTCACAGGTTTAGAACTTTGATAAAATTCAGCGCGGACCACCACTTCACCTATATCACAGTGTGTGCTGATGAGCACAAATAACAGCTCCAGTCATACTACAAGTTGACATAAGAAGACTTGGAGCAGATTACCAAGGAATGGTCGATAGACCTCCTTTTTGCAGCGGACCCTGCAAAAATATCCGACGTGGATAGTCCTAAAGCTATGCCGGATACACCTGGACCAAGCAAGACTAATAAGGATGATGAAGTTCAATATTTCTATAGCACATCCACGAAGACTACTTCGATATCACCTGCGTAGGGAGGTGATGGCGAAGAACTAGGTGGCACAGAAGTTGAGCAAGACAAAGGTGAGGTCACTCCACCTAGAGAGGAGGAGGATCCCTCTAAGAAAAGGAAGATTACCCCACCAAATCCCTCATCCCGAAAGAAAACTAAGGCCAACTGGACTACGTTTAAGACTACCCTCATATCAGATGACTTCGACTTCTTAATCGCCATGTTGAATGGTGATTCACTAGAGCTCGCAGAAAAGAAAGAAGTGAAGCAGGAGGAGGTATTCAGCTGAATCAAGGGTGAACTTCAAGAAGTGCAGCAGGCACTCCAGTCCAGCTGAGCAGTTTCTACTATGCCCTTGACAATTGGAATAGAAGGAACATGCGATGAGCCCACCTAGTTACACCAGATCACTGATAAAGTTGAAGCTCGCCTTCGACGAGCTCATGTAGACACAACGCAATCCACCCAGGATTTGACACAAGTATAGAGCACACTTGTAGAACAATAGAGTAAGGAAGAACGAGAAAATCTTTCCCTGCAAGCAAAGTGGGATGAGGAAAAAGCACAGTTACAACAAAGCAAGGACCAGTTGCTAGCAGAGCAACTTGAAGTATAGGAAAGGTTTCACAAAGCACTTCGCTTTGTGACAGTCATAGAACTGAAGATTGAAGAATGTGTCCCACAGTAGGTGGCAGAACTTGAAGAAGTAATCCAACAACTTCAACAACGCATCACAGATCTGGAACTTCGTACCATGCCCAAGACTCCTCAAGAAATAAGATATCTAAGGGAGGTAATTACCTATAGTG
>SNQJ01S0057180.1:31161-65904 GCA_010110895.2 Picea sitchensis
AGATGGAGTACAAATTTATTTATTTCGAGATAGAAGAATAGAAAATATAATTGACATGAAGACAAATCAATGTACAGGAAGATATGAGGTATCAAAGGAGGAAAAAAAAAATAGAGTTGCAAACCAGTTCAACAAATATAAGCAGAGTAAACGAAAAACTATTGGATATGGAACATAGGTAGAAAAACACACCTTTGCATGGATTCTTCTACATTTCTGGTTAGGAGTTATTTGCGGTGTCTATTTTTCCTATTTGTTTCTATGACCAAAATAAAAAAACAAAACGGACATGAACATAACTTGACATGTAAAGAAAAAAAAAAGTATTATGTACATGGACTAAATAAAATAGAATAAGAGGAATAGAGTAACAGATGGTGTTAGAAGAATGTACCTTTTTTTTTTTTTAGTTCATTCAAGTTTGTGTGTGTGTGTGTCTGTGTGTGTGTTGTAAAACAAAATTATGACCAAAATCAATTACAAACCAAGGAAAACTAAGAAGTTGGATATCTCGATTTTCTGCAACAAGATAGACAGATATGCTTTGAAGCATGGAAATATGATTATGCAATATGCCTGATGTATATTTCATAATTCAAGTGAAACACCAACTATGTGGTGACCAGACCAGTATGTGTATAAACCAAGGAAAACTAAGAAGTTGGATAATTTGTTTTTTTGCAACAAGCTACACAGATATGCTTTGAAACATAGAAATATGACTTTGCAATATGTTTGATGTATATCTCATAATTCAAGTGCAATACCAATTGTATCATGATCATACCAGTATGTGTCTAAGATAAAGATGTTGTATTGAGGAATGGGCACATTTGACCATACATGGTCAAAAAGCATGTTTTGCACATGGCTTGTGTTGTTCAAAAGAAAGCAGAGACTGCATTTGAACATGTAGTTTTCCAATTCTTTTGTTCTAGCATTATTTTGTAGCATGTCAATATTGAAGTCTTCTACAAGCACAATGGTTTCATTCAGATGAAAATGGTCTAATGCATTGGAAATAACATTTAGTATGTTAGAGAATGTTGCATGGGGAGCAGCATACCGATTCAGTATTGCAATTTATGTTCCATGGAAAAATATTTTTTCAAGCACCATCTCAGGATTCTTTTCTTTGAAATGTATATGCTCCAAAATGGGTACATGTTTTTTCACCAATATCATCACCCCATGTGTAATGTAACTTGATATGCAATTGTGATTTGGAAATTATTTGTTTTGCATGCATAATGCCATGTATGTTTCTTGCAAGCATAGAATATCATATTGCATTGTATCATAGTCATTGAGTATATTATCCATGTGTGCATGTAAGTTGTGTGTGTTAAGCGATAGAATTGATACAGATGAGTTTGTTTGTATGAATTGGTAATCATACTCTAGATGCCATTTTGCGGTAGTCCTGAGGCATTCCATTTCAATATCAAATTTTTATTTGACTTTGAAAATATCTTTTGTAAGAGAACTTAGTAAATACAAGGAGTCTATGCTTCTGACACAGGACAATGTTGTGTATACAAGTCCATGTATTTGAATTCCAGTAGTCTGAAATGCAACACTATCAAGTGTTAGTCCTTGTGATTTGTGGACTGTACATGCACATGCAAGTTGAATTGGAAATTGTTTTTGAATATTCATTCGACGTATCTTTGTTGATTTCGATATTGGCTTTGATATTCGCAAAATAGGTGTCGAATCGCTTGCAGTGTTTGAATTATATATAAGCCAACTTGCTTGTTTGTCGCTTGCCTATATATAGTTCATGGAACTTAATCCAAAGGGCATCAAGTTTTTATTTTTTGGTATAGACTTTGAGTATTCCATCTGCATAATTGACCAAGACATCCTGTTAATCATAGTTGTAGGCATATATTTCAACCAACATTTCTAATTTCAGGACAAGCTGCAAAGGTAAAGTGGTTGTATGTTCATGATGTGGCACATTTCCATGGTTCTCTTTTTCCAGGTCAATTGAATTGATGATGACATCATCGCCAGGCATGAGCAATAGCTTGTATCTGTTATGCATTACAACATCCTTATTTGTGTAAAACAAGTAAGGGAACATTGGGTCTATTGGTGCAGGTCGCAAGCACCTCAAATTGATATATGTTAATTCATCATATGTTTGGTTGTTTGTCCGCATTCTATATAGAATTGAAATAAATGTTTCATCTATCTGGCGCATTGTAGTATGCAATTGAAAGCATTTAATATTGTCTCTCCATAAGTCATGCATCAAGTTGTTTGCATGTTAACCATATTTTGTTCAAATATCAAAGAATCTTGGATCGGTTGTGCCTATTAAAGATCCCCATAGAATATCATGTCAATATTTCCAGAGTATTTCATGTGCACATGTTTTATGCTTCTTAGTCGATTGTAAATGGAATACAAGAAGCGAATTTCGATCAAAGATGCCTCATCTATAAAGAAAATTTGGAGTTCATCATAAATCTTAGACAAGGTATCTAACATTTTCTTGCTAAGTGGAAGAAACTGTGACTTGTTAAAAGGAATTAAAAATGCAAAGTGGATTGTTGTTCCACCTGCATTATATGCATCCTTTCCTGTGTATGCAACATTTAGGCCCTTTGGTTTCATAGGATCATAGGAATTGTTTGAATCATAGATTCATATAAGAATTTGGAACAGTGATTTCGTTGTGAATGTCTTGTATGTTCCTGCTCTGCCTATAAGGAACAAGTGCACATGAGTGTCCATGTTCAAGTGTTTTTTAAGGGCAATGTCCTTTAGAATTGTTTGTTGTTCTCAATTCAACAGACGTCTTATTCTGTGGACTTCATTATTTTCAATAAGGAAAGCATGTTTTGTGACTTGAAAACCAAGATTGATACATTTTTCAATTCCACCTACTCGAGGACAAGACAAATCTACTTGCAAGTCATAGGACTCGTAGGGACTTCTGGGTTTTTTTCGGTTTGTGAATGTCTCATCAAGATTGTCAGGGTTTTCTATCTCATTAACTGCAATTTCTAGGTCACCCCATGTTCGATTAACATTGTAAGTAAATCTATCTTCATTGATTTGCACTATAGTCTCAGAGGCAACATATGCAGCTTCCCATGTAGAGAAGTTATGTTTTAATGTCTCTTCGTTTTCATCGAACGGAACGTATAACATCATTTTTTATCTACAATAGTTTTCATAGTCAGAATGCTTATTGTAATTGACAAACCGTATCATAGAGGGTTTTTTTCTTTTTGTTATGGGAGCACCATTTTTTTTGTAATGCGATACAAATTCTGCTAAGAAGATATGCCTAATATGAGATGGACGTTGGAGGTAATAATCAATAATAGAGTGGCATAGTACATATTCTGAATTGTCAGACTCTTGTTCTAGAAAACACGGTGGTTTAACCAAAATTGTTTGTTTCTCAAGTGGAGATGTGTTTATGAAGACACATTTTCTTGAACTACAATTGAGGGGCAGGGAAAGTACAATGTGAACTACTTGTTGAGCAGACATTTGTTGAAGATTAAGCAATGTATTTCCAAGTGTACGTATCATTTGTATGGAATCAATATGAATTATTTCATGTTCTTTGTGTATTCTTTTGAATGCACTTGTCATATATTTGTCAATCTTTTTCATATACGAGGTACAGTACGATGTTGCAGCATATGCATTGAGGATGTACTGTGCATATGTATTTGCATTCCACATAACTAGCATGTCCTTGGAGAAATTTTTGTTCCAGATATGGGAAAGTTTTTGTTTAAGGAAAAATGTTGGTTGTTTAAGCGTACATTGTATGGCTTGGATGTACTCATCTTTTGATAGATTTAGCTCTATCAAGAAGTCATTGAAGATCATCAACTCGTCAAACTCTCCTTGATCTAGAAATGCAAACAAGGATTTATATTTCTCAATGACAACATTGTCCTCTAAACTAAGTGGCTCTATGATTCTTGTTTCTCGCATTGGTGGCACGGGGACGTTGTATCTACAATGCAATTTTTTTGTTTTCTACGACTTTTTGTATGATAATGTCTATGAACTTTGGAAAGTTTTGGATCCAAATGATATGTGTTGCATGTTATGTATTTGTCCACAAATTTCTCGATCTATGAATTGTTGTCAGCTCCATAGACTGGTGCACCCTGTATCCACAACAATGTGTGGTTGTGTTCATTCCCCCTATTCTGAAATTCAGTCACAAGAAAGTAGTCTGATATTTTTCTGAAAAACGTTTCATCACGGTTTATCAATTGTCTCAAAGAATTTATTCTATGTTTATAGTAGCAAGTACATGCCACTAGGTCTTTTCTTATGAGGTAGTCAATCTTATTATTTTCCAGTGTATCAGTTTGTTTTTTATGTTTCCTATTCCTATGCAAGTCAGATACCACAACCACCAATGGATCCAAGCAATGCTCAACACTTGTAAATGTGACGAAAAATGTTGGCAGGCCCAATTGTTGGATCAATGAAAAAATAGTGTTCTTGTTTTGTTGCAAATAATCAGGAGAGATGCGAATGTTTTTGAAATCTATGTATCCAATATCAGATTTCAGGATTTTTTCTAGGTTTACTTTGTACTTGACATCCTTGGCCAACAACTTTCTTCCTTGTAACTAGCATTTTCTTATTTGGGCCCACATGCAAGACAACACTTGCTCTATTATTATGTGCATTGTCTTGAAAAACAAATTTATTATGTGACAGGAGAAGTCATCGCTTGAATGTAGCAGCTCCCATCGAATTATTTTATGGTAATTGAATCATTATGTAATGCCAGTGGGACATGGATCTCCATAGAAGATTGTTGGGAAGTTCATTTCCTTAGCAAATTTGTCCTTGAATATTCCAAGTGGACATTTCCCCTCAACAGGTGCAATTTCGACAATCTTGTCTTGCAAGTCACGAATGCACTGTGAATCAGTGAATCCATGCACCAATGTCTCAGCAGGTGTTTCCTTCTCTGATTCATCACTTGTATCAAATTCACTAGCATTTTCGAGAGTTTGTGCAGAGTTGTCATCCTCTTCTTCAAGAATATTGTTCCATTTCTCATTTATACAAATCTTTTGTGCTTTGTACATGGCTCTGGAACATAATTCTTTTAGTGATTTCATAACAGCATGCACATGCACTTTGCATGTCTGATACGCATTTTTGTATTGCAAGCATATTTTGAGAGCCACAACAGTTGTCATTGTATCGCTAATGAATTGTGGAAAGGATTTTTGCACAACATCTAGTTGAATAGGCACATTAATAATTGATCATGTTAAGCCCATATGGGGTCGTTTATAGCTCGAGGGCTTGATTTGTGCAAATTAAATTCATAGAGACACAAGTCTCTCTTCAAGTTCCTTAAGTGCACTTACATATGGCAGTGGTGTATTACATCTTATTTGAGCAGGGGTTGCAAATTGTGGATTTTTTTCATTTTCAAGCGACCATTTGCATGGAAGACAATTTTTTCCACTGGAAAATGTTTTATCATGTACTATCAAGAGGAGGTATTCTACTTCCAAATCAGGCATGAAATACTTACTGTTTTTTGCGAAATTCAATCGATCGCAAATTGCACATTAAATGGAAGTAGTGTCTTTGATTTTTTTCATATAGGTTTGTCTTGCATCTTTCATCCACAGGGTAGTATGGGTAGAAAGTGTTTGTTGGTTTTCATTGGTAGTAGTGCATGGTGTTGCTTCTAGACCAGGAAATGTGATTTTTTCCTCTCGGACAGTTGCATGACCATTGTGGGATATGCGACCATACCTGTTTTTTTTGTGTTGTGCATGAACAATTTTTTTTAGATTGAGATATGTCAGTTTCTCTCTAGAAGGAAGCATAGCAATGTATTTTTTTCTCTTGCGTATGACCTTTTTCAAGTTGTGGTAACTTAGTCTATGTTTCTTGTTTAAGAGAAGGATGGCCTCATGGAAGTTGGGATGAATTTCACTCTGATTAAATAACATGTGATGCTTATGCGCATTCAATGTGGTTTGGATGGAATTGACACTCGACCCTGGACCGACAGTATTTCCTATACCACCAATGTTTTTTTTTCTCTCACGTATGAACTTTTTCAAGTTGTGATAACTTAGTCTATGTTTTTTGTTTAAGCCCTGTATGGCCTCATCACAACTGAGATGAATTTCACGCATGACCTTTTTCAAGTTGTGATAACTTAACCTACATTTTTTTAAGCCCTGTATGGGCTTATTGCAACTGGGAGGAGTTTCATTCTCATTAAAAAGCATGCCACGTGTATGCATATTTGATGCGGTTTGGGTGGCATGGGCATTGAACCCTAAACCAATGATATGTCTAAGTAAAGGTTGATAATGGATATGTGTCGTATTCGTTTTCAATGAGAGGATGTCAATTGTTCGATTGTAATTTGAATCAATAGACCAGGAATGGATAGTGCCATCTGGCAAGGCCGACCAAACCTGGATATTTACTGTGAATATGATAGATAGCCATTGAAAATAGAATCTTCCACCATCCACATTTCCTTTTTCATATGGAAATGCCATGTTTACAAGGTATTCTTGCCAACTTCCAATTGTCGGCATATTTTCTAGGAGATATGGTGAAAGGTGTTGATGCAAGCAGCTAAAAGCTTGTTGGATGCCACCTATAATTGCATTGAAAAATTATTGTACAGTGTAAAGCCACAGCGACTTCACATCAAAATCTGTTGATACCAAACAACAAATTGCATTGAATAGACTATCTCCACAGCTAGATACAATAGTTGTTGTTATCTGCAAACCATGGCAATCTATGCGATGCATAATCTGTTTCCACTGTGATTCAAGGTCTTTGCAAATGAGAGACAAGTAAATATGAGGTCCTCCAAGATTGCATATGGAAAATTTTCTATACATTAGTGATTCATAATGACCACTGAAAGGATTGGCATCATGGAACAAGATGCAATATGGATTGTTAGATGTTGTTTTGTTGAATAGTATATATCTTGTTTTTCTTGTCAATGACCATATTCCAATTGATATATTGAGCCACTTAGACAACCACCATATACAAAATGTATCTCCCCAAAGTCCCCTCTCATGTGCAGACAGAATTGGAGATGCAGACAATTGCATCTTTGAAAAATACGTAGTGACATCATGTATTCCATGCAACTGCTGAAAAAAATCAGATTCCAATTTGTATTCATACAACTCCAATGCCTTTGCGTCACCATTTTTAAACATCCTAATAAATAATCTATCAATCCTTGTTCAGGTCAATCCAGGAATAACGGTAATGTAGTAGAACCTTAAATGCATCGAAAAGAAAATCTCCTACAGTATACGAGAATGCATCCAATCTAAAAAGCCCGCTGCTATGCAACACCTCATCAACGTTGTCATGTATAATGGAGTGTGTATCTATTTCATACGACTCAACATATATTACTTGTTTCATCTCTTTAACTGTGATTTTCATGTTGTTACTTAGCTATTTTCAGTTTGTATGAAAACAGAGAAAAGCGGAAAAAAAATAAAACACAAACAATAAAAAGCCAAATAGAAAACTACAAGCGTGGAACTGCGTACCAATCCATATATGTATCCTTCAACCTTCTTATTTTCAAATTCAATTCCCCCTAGTCGCCACAGCATATGACAAGAAAACAAACCTACATTGAATAGTGAACCAAACCGAAGAAACAATGCAAATAAATAACACTATAAATTTGTTGAGCATAAAGGCCGATTTGAACATATTCATGGTGTGCATCCTACAAGCTTATCAGAGGCAGAATATGTTCTAAAAAATAGAAAGGATAGGGCAAAGGCAATAGGTGACAAAGTTTTTTGACCCACAAAATAAAAGCATTCCCTGTCACTACACCCCAACAGATGGTTCCCCCTTGTGACAACTCCAAATTTGTTTTCTAAACCCCTTTTCATTGCAATTTTCGAAATGGATATGGAACAATATCCAGGACGTGGCAGTTGGCATATGAAAATGCATGGTTTCTAGGAACAAAAAACAAGACCACACAGAAAGATGTTCTGCAACAGAATTTCGAGGCAGGGACTCCTGCCATTGAAAAATATTTCCTGCAAGGTGCAAAACTCCAAGTATAAAAAAAGGAATAGAAACGAAATGATGGCATGGAAACTTACCCATCAACAAGGGATGACAAGAGCTCAGCCCCAAAACTTGCAAACCGCAGCAACAGGTCCAGCAACTTGCAAAGTTGAAGAACAAAAAACCAGTGAACAACCACGAAGAGGTCCAACTGCAACTACAGGACCTCAACTTTGCAAATTTGAATCAAACAAGAACAAGAAGCATGAAATGAACCAACGAACAAGCATCAACCACTGAACTAGTGATGTCGGTGAAGAACAATATTGCACAATTTCACTACAAACAACACCTTAAAAAAAATGGAATGAAATTGTATTGCAACACATCTGTACAATAAACATTTAAGGCTACAAGACCTGCTAGGTAAACACTTAAGACTGTCAGAACCGTCGAAGGGTGGTGCCCTGTGAAAACATTTAAGAAATAATGCAGTGTGGCAAGCCTGTTTACATATGCAACAATGACAAAGACTCTCAAAGCACGCAACAATAAAGAAAAAATCACACATAGTAATAGTAATAAAAATAATAATATTAACAATAGTTCGAATAGTGGATACTATGCTAAAAACAAATTGAGTGAGATGACAAAGTAGTATGAAAACTGATTATCCATGTGAAATAATACCTCAAATATATTAGTACAAACTTTGGACATCTAAACACTTCAATACGTATAGTACAAATTAAGAAAAACACCATACATGATAAAACTTTGGATATGGAAACATATAATTCATTGGGAATAGAAAAGCTGGCAATAATACCTCAAATCTATCATCCAATCAAATCATGACATATATGGGTTTTTTTAATATATAAAAAATAATGTTTTTACTTATGTAGTTTAAACATTAGAAAGTATGCAAAAGTTTGTATTCAAACCACAAAGTAATATGAAGTGAATGAATTATCGATCACTATAGTCCCTCTACGCCTTTGGCAGGGACTAATAAGTTTTATGATCCATTTTCAATTATTCATGTGTACTTCACTCTTGAGGATCTAACGTATTTGTGATGCCATAAATAATTGTCGATGTTTGTCTTTGGGTGAAACCAACATATCTTGTAATAAGAGGTATATTGTATTTTGCACTTTGTTTAATAATGTATTTCCATCATTTGTGCGTATTGATTAATCAATAGTTGTGAATGATGTACTAGGTGATAGAACATACATGGAATAATTTCTTCCTCGGGGTTAGGATTTTGTTTTATTTGTTTTTTTTTTAATGAACTTTGGGACTTTGACTGTGTATACTCTTAGAAACATTCATATGAAGGAAGTAGGGTCAGGTCATCACTTTTAGTTGAATTAAACATTCATATGGAGGAAGTAGGGTCAATTCATCACTTTTAGTTGAAGTATTGATACAGTGTTTGTAGATTTGAAGTTTATATCCAAATGGTATTCTATTTAATTATGGAAAAAGAGATCTTTTATATTTCAATGATAAAACAAAATTTCATGTTTACTATTATTCATTGCTATGTTGTTTCTTATTTGATAATATTTCAAAAAAAAAAATTATAAAATTATAAATGTTGTTCTACTAATTTTAATTTAGTTTTCAGTTTATTCTATTTTTTTTTATATTTCAATCATTTGCATTTATAAACTAGAAAGAATTTTATGTCTCTGTAAATTTCATAAAAATCTAAAAATATATATACCAAATAAAAATACAAGAAATTTAAAGGGAGATGACATCTTTGTTGATCCATTTTTTCTCCCTTATATTCTCCAATGTTATATAGTACTCTTTATGAGGAAATCATTTGTTGGGCACCTCTAGGGGCTATAAATATCAAGTTTGTGTATTCCCATTCTACTCATCTAGCTTATTGAGAATGTTCAAGTGTTGTTTCCTTGAATTTCATTTTAAGCCTTAATAGGGGGGCGATCTTAAGACTCTCACTTCCCCTCCCTCCCCTACCCTTTTACCCCTATGAGAGGTGTAGAGTCTCCCCCTCCCCCACCCCCCATTAGGTAGGTATCATGGAGGTGGTGATATTGATATTTTCTCACCCTCTGCCATCCCCACCCCCATGCCCCTAGTATCACCCCTACAGAAAAAATGGAGGACCACCCTCCACCTCCTTATTGACCTGACAAGGATGGGGTGGAGAAGGGGAAGGGGATGGTGAAGGAATTGTTTGGATGTAGTGAACCTTGATATATAAAAGATATAAATTAAACTCTTAACTTCAAAAATACCAAAACGCATCCACACAAGAATGTAGAGAAGAACCCTTTAGGTAGGGTAACACCATCAAATACTCCTTAAGGAAGGAATCGCTCCACAAACCATTCATTCTACAATGAAAATATGCTTCACAAGACATTGTATTAATTCATCATAACATGTAAGGATATCATATATATCTATAAACCTAAAGAATAACAATACTCATAGCAATTTGCAAGAAATAAATAAAGAAGAGAAGATTAACTCTTGAAGTACATAAGATAACACTTAATTAATTCATTACATTAATATCATTGACCCACAATGTGAGTGTATATAAGAGATTTGAATCCTCAAAGAGGAAATTCAACTTACATAGTGCATGAACCTAGTTAGACTTAAATTATGGAGTGGGCTAACTCGAGAGAAATCTTCCCTCCCGAGTTACCTTTTCAGCAAGTCCTTTGGCAGCCTTCTTTTAAATTTCTGGCCAATCCAAAACTCTGATTGACTTTTTGAGCATCTGGGTTGGTTTAAAATGGGGAAAATCCCTTGGGGTAAAGTTTTGAAATGCTTGGAACTTTGACCCATGCAAAACTCAAACTACCCCTGAAAATGTGGTCGGATTCAGGCCTGTTGTTTTCATGAAAAGCGAAACTCTAGAGGGAAGATTGCTCCCGAGTTAGCTTACTCCTTAAATTAGAGCTTAAATTACCTAATTTATCCATATAATCTCTAATTAGTGATTTAACTAACCTATGTATTCAAGTGATGACTCAATTACCCAAAAATAGGGATCCAATCCATGAATAGGTGATAGAAAATAGAAAATAGCTAAAAATAGTGAAGAGGATTGCCTTCCTTCATTGAACCTAGGGATTAGGTTCCTAAAATATATCTAGGAACTCAAACATAGGAAATAGAATCTAAATTTAGGAAATAGGATGCTAAAATCAAGGAAGAGAGTGAGAAGTGTGCCCTTACTAGCTAAAGATAGTAGTTTTCTCCCTAAAATCTAGGGATAGAGAACATGCATGGATTACTTGGTAAAAATTAGTCAAATTTTGACTAGTAGAATTGTAAGACCAAGCTCCAGATAGAATAGGTTAGGGATTAAGGATAAAGGAGACGGTAATATTCTCTAATAGACATCCCATGTCATTGATTATGCTTCTTTATATATTTTCTACCTAACCTCCTAGGAACTTGTTAGTGAAGTAATTTTCTAGTAGGTAAAACCTTCTAGTATGCCTTCTTACAATTATTTCTTTCACTTTCTATCTAACCTCCTAGGAACTTTATAGTGAAGGAACTTTCTAGTAGATGAAACCTTATAGTAAGGTTTCTTGCAATTAATTTTTTGACACTATATAGCTACATATCTATCTACTTAAGTTGGTTAGGATAGGACCCCATATTATCCTCTCTAGGTAAATTACACTCTATCCCCCTTCGCATGTTCCTATGTAACTACTAAGTGGACCTATTCCATGATATTGGGCACATTAAATTCATTATMCCCCTTGGGTATCTCCCTAGTTACCTCATATGATCCCCCCTAGGTACATTACATTCCACCCCCCTTCGCACTTTTCATCCTCAAAACATGGGAGGAAGCCATGCAATATGATTTTCTAGGAATGTAGCCAACTAGTRCCAAGCACAAACATCCATYCATCCTAGTGAAATGTTAACTTTGATTCTAGTTACTCTTTTGGTACCATGTTGTCATTGTGTTACTTTGATATATCCATTGATTTATTTTAGTCCTCCATGTGCCTCCATACTRGTTTCCTTTTTAGTTCCATGTTCGCCCATAATAATKTTTCTAACACTCATTCCCTTGCCTTAATGAATTTTGTTTCTTCGGGTGGTGTGGGTGGAGATATACATTAACCTTATTTATTGGTTCTTCTTTCTTAGAATCTTCAAGATGGGGTTCCTTTGATTTATTTAGCTCCTTATATTTTCTTCCTTTTCATGCCCTTCTTGAGGATTTTCTCAATGTGATTTTGTAGGCTCTTCTTTAGATTCAACCTTGGACTCTTCACTTGATTTCTTAGTAGGTACTGAATTTAGTTTTTCTACAAGGACTTCTTCAAGTTCACCCTTGGTCCCTTCTTGTTTAGTAAGAGAAATATCCTTCAATTTAATTTTTTTTTTCTCATACCAAAGCTTGAAAAACTTTTTTTTTCACATTAATATTAATTGTACCAATTGATTCCATCCAAGGATATCCCAAAAATATATCCACATCATCCATATCGATATCATGATAATATGAATGCAACACATATTTATTCATGGTAATATACAAATATTAAAAAAAAAAAAACTTACCCTTGACTTGTGTGCTTTGAATATGCTTTGCAAGAATTGCAATCTTTTAGCCAAGTTAGAATTAATGAAATTATTCTTTCTACTAAGGTTTATATAAATAATAACATTTTCCTATTGAATACATCCATGAATCTGTAATTGGAAGTTTGTGCATGAAAAAAAAACATTGGTGCTCTCAAATCCTTCTACCCAACATGAAACCACCTATCTAAAAATACTTGTTCATATGCTTCATTTGAAAGTCCTCTTATCTTGTTCAAGTTAATAAAATCCAACCATATGGCAGCATCATCTTATAAACCCATGTGTAGCCCAAGTATCCAATTCTTTTATCGTGGATACTTCATTTTATTAGGGTTTGAGGTGGCTAATTTGAAATGATCATAACTTCTATTATTCTTCTCTGATTAGATATTCTAACCACAATTATGAAATTCCACAACCACTTTGCATATACTGTCACTGGTTGACTAAAAAATTGGCACTCCATCAAAATATATATAATTTGCAAGCAGTGCAATTGCCACCATAAAAACCCTAAAACAATTTATTTTAAATCATTGATAAATCCACTTTCTCGACTCCAATTTGGATGATTTTTGTTTGAACTTGGGTATTTTTTTGATATGAACTTAGATCTATATCTAGCTTCTTCAGATACTACACAAAAAAAATTATGAATTGATCTAATTGTTGTCATCCTCTTTTTCCCTTTAAAAATATGCAAAAAGAAAACAATTCTTCCACTTTGTGCCCAAGAAATAGTTCTAAGACCATTTGTAGTGAAACTTGATATATACAATATGAAAATTAAACCCTTAACTTGAGAAATAATCCATTAACTTCAAAACAACCACAATACATCCACAAAATAATACACCCATGAATGTATAGAATAACCCTTAAGGTATGGCAACACCATCAAATACTCCTTTAGGAAGGAATCACTCCACATGGCATGCTTGCAACAACTACAATATTATTCACAAGACATCCCATTTCATTTCTTCTACTTCTTTATATGATTTCTATCTAATCTCCTAGGAACTTTCTATTGAAAGAAATTTTTATTAGATGTAACCTTCTAGTAAGCCTTTTTACAATTATTGTTTTCACACTATGTAGAAATATGTCTTTCTACTTAATGGGTTTAGCGTAGGACCCCATCAATCCCTATGAGAGGTCTACAGTAACCCTTTCCTACCCCCATGCCCCTAGCAACACCCCTATGAAAAATATGGAGGACTACTCTCCATCCCTTGATTAACCTGACTGGGAGGGGGTGGAGAAGGGGGAAGGGATGGTGAAGGGATTTCCAACTACTCTACCACCATCTTGTATCAAATCCAATTAGGGGTGATCCTCTACATTAACATAGGGATATAATAAGGGGTGTCAATATTTCCACCCTCTCATAGTTGTGCTAATGAGTGAATCGAAGGGGATTCTTCACACTATTGATAGGGGAGCCTATAGTAGAGTTGGGGTTGGGACAAGGGTGGGGGAGGTGGAGGAAGAAAGATAAAAGTGTGAGTGAGGAAGTAAGGAAGAGAGAGGATAGGTAGTTGAGGGAAAGAGGAGGAGAGAGGATGGCTAAGGGAAGTGTTGAGGATCATGAAATGTGAAGGTACAGAGAGATAATGGGGGTAGTGAAATTGTTTTTTAAACACACCACCTATTTTTTAATTCCGCTGGCTCAACCATGGGGTGTGGGGACTTATGCACCCTCCATAATGTTTCCATTGACATGGATAATTCATAGTGGGATTCATGATTATTTTTATTATATTTTTTTTAAACCATATGCTTAATTTTATATTTAAATTTTAAAAACGAAAAATATTTTAGAGTGCACCATTTTTTATTAAATGTATTAAATGAGTGAATAATTTTTTTTTATTGAAATTAAACTAAACAAAATTAATAAGAATAATGTGTTTTTTAGACCTCGGTAGTAAGACTTGGATTTATGATTATATTTGGATTTATCAATTTGGAATAGAAATCAACCTAATGGAAGGGACTCGGGTAGAGAGAAATTGATCATAAGCATTATTCTTGCTTAAAAAAAAAAAAATAAGCCTTGAAGAGATGTAAGAGGACAGGGACCAAAAAGGCCCATGAATGATCATAATGGAAGGTGATTGGATTGTAGGAGCCATTCAAGGAGAATTGTAGTTTTCATTGTAAATAATTCTAGAAGAGGCATCACAGGAAACAAACATAAAATGTCCATAAGGAACTTGATGGAAGGTAAGTGAATGGAAGAAATCAAATGGTCATTATCAATAATTATCCTAGAAGAACCATATGATATCATAGATAGGAAAGATATCAANTTGTAGTTTTCATTGTAAATAAGTCTAGAAGAGGCATCACAGGAAACAAACATAAAATGTCCATAAGGAACTTGATGGAAGGTAAGTGAATGGAAGAAATCAAATGGTCATTATCAATAATTATCCTAGAAGAACCATATGATATCATAGATAGGAAAGATATCAATGATGATGCAATGGAATAAAATCCAATGAACAAGAGACCAAACCAAAAACCCATAAGAAAACAACATTAGACACCAAGTTAATAAAGAGCACTAGATAAAACCTAATGAGATAAATCTCATTAAGGAATACATTTAAAAGAATACATAAAGGAAAAAGGTTTCTTCTATTGAAAACAAAAGAATCAATGTGGGAGAAATAAAGAATCCAAAATTCAATGACATGAGACCGATGAGGAAAAAGACAAGGTAATTGATTGGGAGAAGGGAAAATTTTAGGGGCTATATATCACCCGTGGGCTAACTTTTCATGCTTTTTCCAAAAAATGATTCACCAATTTCCTTTTTTTTTTAATTATTCACCCAAATTCTATAGAATAAAACTATTTTACCTTAAAAATGGCCCAAATTTTAAGGAAACTATATAAAATACTCAGAAATTGAATATTTTTACAAAAAAATTGCCAAACATTTTATAGTTTACATATTACAGACTAGTAAGACTCACCAAGGTTTCTACATTTTGATATAAATTTTCATCCTTCAAATTATCCATGATTGGGAGAACCACTCTACAATATAATGCAACCCACCTTGTGAAGCTATGGCCAATAGGTGGCTCCTTATATATAGGGGTTGTGAGAGGTTGAGGTGGATCATTTGGTTAAGAATCAAATAAACCACAAAATATACCTAACCACCAAAGTAACATATGTCATTGGAAGAAACAAAATAGTTGATGAGTCATAAAATTACCATCTTTTGACATCTTCTTTTTCTTATTTTTAATCTCTTTTCGTTTACCCGTAACCTTGTATTAACATTAGGGAGAATTAATGTATTATGTATTTACTTTTGAAATAATGGATCATGTGTGAACAAGTTGTTATAGGAATGGGTCCACAAGATACAAMGTTGAAGAAAATTTCAATTAATGGTGCATAGCATTTGTAGATCCATTTGTTGAAGATTTAACATGCCACAGAAGAGGGAATTGACCACCACCAATCATGTAGCCACTTGGGGAAGAGAAAAAATATATATATATATCATGGTTTTAATTATTGGAAGGAAGATTTCTATGTGCCCATGTGTGCATATCCATTTTTTTATATAGATTTAAATATATCCCATGTATATATCATGGATCTAGAGACTCCAACAACATTATTAACTATTTTAAACATATTTTGAGCAATTTATTGTAACCCACATGACTTATTTCGAATTTGATAAGTAGTGGGATTCCAAAATATGTGAAGTGATAACATGAATCTTAGAACTGATAATGAATTGTTCTAATCACTTGAGAATATTATATCTTCAAGTGGATCTACATTTAAATATTTGTTTTAACCACTTGAGTTGAGGATATTCTCAAGTGGATCTATACTTAGATATTTGTTGTGACCATTTGAGAATATATTATCCTCAAGTGGATCTGTATTTAAATAATTTTTTCAAGCAAGCTCATGTATAAAAGAGAGTGCCATCTCCATTCCAAAGGGAGGACTCTTAGAGAACAAGTCCAAAATATGATGGCATAGATAAAAAAAAAAATGAGGTCTTGCTCCAATACTAGTTTTCATAGTTTCTTTGTGGTGTGTGATTTGTTTTTAGTTATGTTGATGTAGTTGGAAATTAGTACCTTGTTCTGGGAAGCAAAGCTCACTCCATTAAAGCAGAGCATTGTATAGTTTGGTAATCTTTCATTTTCTGAGTTTATTTATTTATGCATCTTGATTTTCTTTACAACTTATGCAAATGTGTTTTAATTTTTTGCAATAGAATTTTCAATTTGTATATATGTTTTCATCAAAGTTTCCAACAAAAGGAGTTGTGATCTATAGAAAAATGGATTACCTAACTCATGCAAGGAGATTTCCTGGTGACAACAATATTCCAATCAGCATGATCAAGTGTTCAAGTATATGGATCATTGCCAAGAGTGATTGGGATTTGGATTAATGAAGTCTGATGATGCAATTTCCTTTTTGTAAAATAATATTAGACAAACTAATGCAAGTTAAGAATTTGTATCTCGCAAATAAAGTGCATGACATCTCACAAGTACATTGGAAACCCTAGTTGATAAATTAAATTCTTGGTGAAAATGGAAGACATATAGAAAAACTATAAACAGCTAAGATATATATGGAAATAATGAGTAAAGAAGCATCAAAATTAACCTAATTTAACAAAACACAACCCTAATAACATTTCCAAAAAAGGGGAAACTATGTGCATTAATGCACATTGGCACACATCCCATTGGGGAAAAAATCATGCGCTAGCTAGCAAAGTTTGAAAAATATACTAGCATGAAGAATTGAACCTATGAATATAACAATGATACATAGAGACAAAAAAATATGGTAAGGAATCAAACAAAGGTGGAGAACTTAGGAAAATGTATCATAACAACCAATAAGAATAACAGAAACCTAGTAGAAGAGCATAATAAAGAAGGAAGATATGTAGAGAAAGAAAAATAATTAATATGGGGATTTGTAACACCAATAATGAGGAGAATGATGAGAAATTACTCAGAGGACATGAGGAAAAATGTTAAAGGAGAAGTGATTCTATGAATTTTTTAAAAGTATACCAAGCCAGATGCATCCACGGGGTAGAATAACAGAAACCTAGTAGAAGAGCATAATAAAGAAGGAAGATATGTAGAGAACCAAAAATGATCAATATGGGGATATGTAACACTAATAACAAGGAAAATTATGAGAAATTATTCAAATGAGAACATGAGGAAAAATGTTAAAGGAGAAGTGATTCTATGAATTTTTCAAAAGTATACCAAGCTAGATGCATCCACAGGATAAAAATAATACTAGGCTTGGTATATGTAGCTACAAAGGTCTATGACCCCCAAAAAATAATGATATGGGAATTGAAATCAAGAACGATAATCTTGATTGAATTTTTCAAAAGTATACCAAGCTAGATGCATCCA
Source organism: Picea sitchensis (assembly GCA_010110895.2). Taxonomy (NCBI): domain Eukaryota; kingdom Viridiplantae; phylum Streptophyta; class Pinopsida; order Pinales; family Pinaceae; genus Picea; species Picea sitchensis. The sequence continues at coordinate 49,278 of SNQJ01S0057180.1, forward strand.
CGGGATAAAAATAATACTAGGCTTGGTATATGTAGCTACAAAGGTCTATGACCCCCAAAAAATAATGATTGGGAATTGAAATCAAGAACGATAATCTTGATTGAAGTATAAACAATAAGAGAATCATTCAAAACCCATGAGGTACAACATTTTAGAGAAATAATTTATTCAAAGATGGGTCAAAGACATACTATGTTTGACTCCAGGGTAAATTGGAAGTATGAACATGAAGAAAGTAAAAGAAAGTATTATATATGAATAAATAACTAAAGTTATGACATCAAAAGTCATATTCAATTTTTAAGTAGAAGTTTTGGACATAGATGGACTAGTATGGAGAAGGGAGTGGTTGTACTCACTATCCCAAATTTCTCAAAGATGGAAATAAATTAAGTTTTCATAAATCATTTAAACAAATACTACAACCAATTAATAAATTTACACTCAATTCTTCATGTGCAATTTTTTCATTTTGGTTAAAACAACTACTTCACTCAAACAAATAAGGGTGAGAATAAACTTAGAAAGAGAAAAATTGTCAATACCATGCATATACATAGGAATGTGAGCTAGGTACCTCTACCAATTCTATCAATAAGTAGAAGATTATTTCTTGTAGTGGTGAAAAATAATATAAGGAAAGGAAAAAGAAACACAAGATGAGAGATAACTCAACTAGTTGTGAGATACCAATGCATATAATTAATGATTACAAACAAATACTATAATGACAAGAAACACAAGGGGGAACCACATAAGCCACCATAGTAATAGGTCAGGGACTATTACTTCACCAAAGACAAGATCTGAGAAATTTTTGAAGAAGTTTATTAGTGGGATCCAAAGTACATTTTACAAAATTTAAAATACTATGACCCTACAAATATATTGACAAAGAAAAACCAAAGGGAAATTTAGATGGAAAGGAAAAGCTTATTTAGAGGATCAATACATAAGTGTACCCCAATTAGAAAACCAAGGAATGGAAAAGAAGATCCTATAACTTTCTAATGGGGGATACAAACATTGAAATATGAAGGTGAATATGGTTATAGTACATAGGTTAAAGGCTAGGCAAGGGGAAATAAAATCTTTTAAAAACATTGATTAATCTAGTTGACCTAGAGGTGAAAACATCAAAACAAAAATAAAAATGAAATGAAGAGGTAAGAAAAGAGATAAATTGGTTCATTGAGAAACTAAAGAAAAGAACTCAAAAAATAAATAAATAAAGAGAGAAAATGGACAAGAAGAATGAAATCCTAACAGAGACATATAGGGAAACAAGACACCATTTCCGGGGAAGGAAAAGATAGAAAATGTACAAGAAGAACTCAACATCATAAAAAGGAAGGAGAAACCAAAATAGAACCACAAGAGGCCAAAAAAATATCGATGTTATAATCAAAGACCACCTAGGAAATAAAAAGAATTAACAATGCCTAAGTTCAAACATGATGGTAAGAAACAGAGAAGAAGACCAAAATAGAAGGACGTGCAAGAGAAAATCCACTTCAAGTATCATAATTAGTTCTTGAGAAATATACAAGAATTGGAGAAGAGAAACAATGGCAAGGGTATCGAAGGAAGAAATGAGAAAAATGTTAAAACAATATGAAGCTACAAAATCATTATATTCTAGACAATACCATGAAAGGATGGTACAAACATGAAGTCTAGAAGATGGAGGAAGAAATACAAAGAATAGAATTTGTGCCACCAAAGGAAATTTAGAAGAAGAATGTAAATAGGGTAATGAATATTAGGAAGATGAGAAGATGTCTCAAAAAACGATTCAAAAATTGGGAACATATCAAGGAAAGCACAAAAATGAAACGGGAGAGTAGAAAAAATAGGGATTGTATGAGAAAAATAAAAAAAAATAAGTAAGAGGAAAAAGACAAAAAAAAAAACACACAAAGAATGAGAAACTTACAATCAATAGGGAATAGAAAAAGAGGACAATAAAATTGAACAAAAGAGTGTAGAAGTTGAAATGGAAATAAAAATAAAGGAATTAAAGAATACAAGATCATTGGAGAAGCAAAGAAAAATAAAAAATAAAAACATGTTAATTGAGAAGGTCAGTGTTCCATGAGGAGGAAAGGAATATGTAACACTAACAGAAGAAACACTAAAAAGGTACATCATAAGAGAAAAAGAAAAGGGAGAACCAAGCCAAGGAAAAAAAGGAAAGATAAATGAAATAAGGAAAAGAATGAATAAGATGGGAAGAAAGTAAGAAAGAAAGAAGAAGACGGGAAGTAAGAGCGGAGGAGAAAGAAAAAGGAAAATGATAAAGAAAGAATAAAAAAAAAGTAGGAATGAAGTAAGAAGTAGCAACATGAACCAACAAAAAATGAAGAAGACAACCAAAATCTGATTATAAACTTGGATGTAGTATTTCAATCATTATCAAAGGACATCGAAGTCAGATCTTGATAGACTAGATAAATGGAGATTATTGGAAAAAATAAGGAAATAGATACAAACGTTACAAAAGAGAGACAAGAGTTGATGGACCATCCTAAAAAAAATTATGGTAGTAGAAGGAAAGGAAAGAACTTGGATACATGACATATGAACAATTTTTTATGACAAAACATAAGGAATAATTAAGAGAACAATAGATCTTTTGGGAATAATTAAGACAACAATAGATCTTTTGGAGGTGTTGGAATACTGAGAGGGGGGGTGAATCAGTATGAGCACTTATTATCACTTTTAACCACAATATGTAATCATTAATTTTATCAGTAGTATATCATCAATATATCATGAGAAGTATAAATCAACAAATCTTAATAGACATCCACAAAAATATAGTACACTGGAATTTACATGGAAACCCAAATGGGAGAAAACCACCTAATGTTTTTCTTATATATCAAAAGAATACATTCATTGGAAGCACCAACTTCCCAATTCTCCATCTATAATTGGAATGAGGCTACAACCCCCTATTTATAGGCTTCAACTTGAATGAATCTACAACTCCCTAAATTTGTTGGCTCCAACCAGAAGGAGGATACAAACCCCTGTGTCTCAGGATACAACTTGAAGGAAGCTCCAACTCTTTTTGTTCTCTGACACCAACCGAAAGGAGGCTACAACCCCCTTTCCTTTCCCCATCATGTATCTCTAAAATATAAGTGTATACCAATTGTTACTACCACAGTCACTGCCATTTTCATTGACATTGTCATTGTCACTGCCACTATCACATCAACATGTAACCTGTCATTGTATCCATCCTGCCACTATCATTGTACCATCAACCTATAATTGATCATCAACATGAACTATACCAAAACATGTACCATGTCATCCATCAACTCTGTACCAACATATGTAGTATAACATGTATCAATCATGTACCATAAGATATTCCAAATGTAGATACCATAACATCAATGATGAGTAGCTAATCATGTATCAAATCATGTATCATGTACTAGAGAATCAACCATGAGTAGAACATGTACCATATACCATAGCATATATATGTACCATATCATTAATGAAGAGACTCAAAGAACCAAATCATGTGCCTCATGCATATGCCACCATACATCAAGTATATACCTCAACCATACATCTACAAAACAATCACATAAGAATACATATACCTCTATATCTGACCTGATACATATTAGTGATAACATGGAAGCTTTCCTCTGATATCAAGGACCTGGTACAAGCATTTCCCCCAAATATGTCTTGTCCCTATGGGACTAAGACATGATGTCACACGGGGCCATGCGTGAAAGGCATTGTGCAACCTGTGGGGGTGCCTCGCAGAACACTAGTAGTCTGACCTATGGGGGTGCCTCATGGGACACTAGTAGTCTAACCCTTGAGGGTTATCCAAAATAGGGTTTCCTCAGAAATATTTTATTTCCTCTGCAACCCTGAAACTCCCGCACTTCTCACTTTTTTCTACCTCAGATTTCTCCACCACAAAACTTGCCAATAGATCACTAGTTCACTATAATATGTTCAATAGAATCAGTGAGTGAATGTAATTTTGAATGACTTCTTGATGTGTATTTATAATTTTTCTAGGTAACATTTCTCCTTAATCTTAGGGGCTTCTAGACTTTATTGTTACAACGACTTTACCCTTTCATTAATTGACTTGTAACTAACTAGGGGTTTCTTAACCATTCCTTGGGGATTCTAACTTCACGAGTTCATCACTCCTCAACCATGATGAACCACATGGCGTACCACCTATCACCATAAACAACATGACGAGGAATATCCATCCATGAGTGAGTTACCTACATTTGCATTGTCCTTCATGACCTTTTTCCTTGATAAACTATGGGTTCCATAACCATACATTTGGGGCTATCGGAGTTCTTCTAGGGTTGACATCAATGGAAACCAATATTTCAACAATGTCCCCCTTTGGAATTGATGGCAACATTGATGGCATGGTAACACTCATGCTCCCCCTGTGATCATCTCTCCCCCTATGACCATTGATCCCCCTATCTTCATGCATTTGTTATTTCTCTCTATTTCCATGCCTTTTTTCTCTCTCCCCCCCTTTGACATCAATGGAAAAGGATAAGTCTCATGTGGGGCTTCTCCCCTATCTACAATCCTCTTCTTTCTCTTCATGGTTCTTCCTCATGTAAAACTTTGATGTATATGAAAATCATTCAAAAGTTTCTTTACTTAGATTATTCATGTCGTCTACTTCTCTCCCCCTATCTGACTATGTTTGGTGCCATTTGGATCACTGTGGGGAAGAAAATACTCCAAGTTTCTATCGAAGATACTCATAATATCCCTCGAAAGAGGTTTGGTGAAGATATCTGCAATTTACTCTTTTGTCCCAATGTACTCTATATTGATGTACTTCTCTGTAACTTGTTCCCATAAAAAGTAAAACTTGATAGAAATGTGCTTCGTCTTGGAATGAATTACTGGATTTCTGGAGATACTAATGGCATTGGTGTTGTCACAAAGTATTGAAATGGGCTCATCGTACTTCACTTGTATATCCTGCAAGATTTGCTTCATCTAGATAACCTGAGTGCAACATGTTGTTGATGCAATATATTTTGTTTCTACTGTGGAAAAAGATATTGATGACTATTTATTGCTCGACCATGATACCAGTAGAAAGTTTCTCCACTTGTAATTCTTCTATCATCAATGCTACCTACCCAATATTCATCTATGTATGCGACCAAAGATAGATCATCCCCCTTTGGATACCATAATCCAAACTCTTTTGTTCCTTTGAGATATCTAAATATTCTCTTCACTTCCATAACATGTGTTTCCTGTGGTGCCGCTTGAAACATTGAAACTTGTCCAATTGTATGCATCACATCTGGTCTAGACGATGTCACATAGAGTAAGATGACAATCATCGATCTATTGAGTCTTTGATCTGCATCCTTAGAATCATCATCATTTCTTAATTTGCAACTGATCTGCATAGGAGTACTTATGGGTTTGCAATCTTCCATTCCAAACTTCTTTATCATTTCTTGTATATACTTGTTCTGGGAAATGAATATATATTTATCACGCTGACATATATTTAATCCCAAAAATAAATTCAACCAACCAAGCAAAGACATTTCGAACTTATTTTGCATATCTCTGGAAAACCTATGACTCATCATGTCATCATCACTTCCAAATATATTGTCATCTACATAAACTTCAATTATCAATATACTATCTCGATCCATTTTTATGTAGATATTGTTGTATGCATTTCCCTTCCTAAATCCTTGTTGTTATAGATACTTTTACAGTATTGAGTACCATGCTCTAGGATCCTGTTTGAGTCCAAACAATGCTTTCTTCAACCTACAAACATAATCTTTATTTTCTAATAGTAGAAGCCCTTATGGTTGTTCGATGTAAACTTCTTCTTGTAATTCTCCATTTAGAAAGGATTATTTTACATCCATATGATACACATTGATTATTTTGGAACATGCATATGCTAAGATCAATCTGATTGCTTCCATCTTGGCAACTAGAGCAAAGGTTTATTCAAAATCTATACCTTCAACTTGAGTATATATTTTGCATACTAACCTTGCTTTGTTTCTAGTTACCTATCCATCCTCATTCAGTTTGTTTCAGCAAACCCACTTTGTACCAATCACGTTCTTGTTCTTCAGTCTTAGAACCAGTTTCCATGTGTCATTCTTCTCTATCTGATCCAATTCTTCATCCATATCCTCGACCTAGTGTTCATCTTTGTTGGCCTCTTCCAAACTGCTTGGTTCAATTGTAGATAAAAATGTTAGGTGTTGTTGTTCTGGTGAAAGTATCCTTCTTCGAGTTTCAACTCCTGCATATTTATTCCCAATAATCTATTATGGTGGATAATTTCTTTGTACTCGTCGGCTAGGTGTCTTAGGAGGTATTTGTTGCTCATATTCCTCTTTTCTTTCTTATGGTTTCTCTTCTTCTCTTGGTTCTTCTTCTACTTCTTTTTCTTTTAGATCTTCCTCGTCATCATGCTCTTATGAATCTTTGATTCCTTCTTTTCCCTTCCATACATTTGTCTCTTCAAACATTACATTGATGTTTTCCATGATTTTGTTGAGTCTTGGACTGAAGCATTTATATGCTTTGTTTTTTCTTGAATACCCAACTAGTATGCCATTATCAACTTAGGAGTCAAATTTTCCAAGCCTATCATATTCTCTTTTGATATAGCATTTGCTTCCAAATACTCTGAAATGCTTCACATTTGTCGGTCTTCCTTTCCAGAACTTGTAAGGATTCTTATCWTTGTTACTTCTGAGCATTCCTTTCTTTAGGATATGAACTATTGTATGTACTTCTTGTGCCCAAAATATGTCACTCAACTTGAAAAAATTCAACATGGTTCTGTCCATTTCCTGTATTGTTCTATTTTTCCTTTCAACAACTCCTTTTTGTTGAAGTGTCCTAGCTGCCGAGAACTATTTATTTATTCCATGTTCTCCACATAAATCCATAAATTCCTTTGATGTAAACTCTCCTCCATTCTCTTATCTTAGGAACTTGATTTTCAATTCCATCTCAGTTTCAACCATCTCTTTGTATATCTTGAAGTGTCCAAATGCCTCTGACTTCTTCCTAAGAAAGAAAACTGCAGTCATTCTTGTTTAGTCATCAAACAGTAGAATAAAGTAGTGTTCGCCATTTAATCCCTTCATTCTTGTAGTTCCACATAGCTCAGTGTGTACAATATCCAATGGTTTTGTTTTGGATTACTCTCTTGATTTGAACTTGGCCCTGGTTTGTTTTCCTTGTATACAATGCTCACATAGAGTATTTGTTGGATTCAAGATCTTGGGAATTTCTTTCACTGCTTCGTTTCTGCTGATTTTGACAAGGTTATCAAAGTTCATATGACCCATTCTTCTGTGCCAGAGCCAAATTTCATTTTCCTTTCCTAAGAAACATATTTTCTTTACAATTTCATTCAAGACATATATGTTGTCTGGAGTTCTTCTAGTTGTAGCCACCAACTTGTCTGATACTTCTTTCCTTATCTCACATTTTTCTGAGTTAAAAAAAAAAATTGTGTCCTTGATCACACATTTGACTTACACTTAGAAGATTGTGCTTCATATCTTGGACCAATAGAACAATTTCTACCTTGGTATATTTTCTTCCAATATTGACTGTGCTTCTTCCATTAATTTTGGTTGAGTTATCATTTCCAAACAAAAATGATACATATCATTCATCCTTCATTTTCATAAAATTATTCTTCATGTTTGTTCATGTTTGTGACTGTTGATGTTCTTCTTTGGTTCCCTTGGAGGAACAATCAGTCTACAATATTTGGCCATGTGTCCAAAATTGTTGCACTTGTAGCACTCTATTTCATTACTTAATGAACCAAAACTGTTGTGATTTTTGATATGTGCTTCATGTTACTTTCTAAGATAATTTATCTTTGAATAGTCTTCATAGTTGATTATGTTCTTGGCATAGGCTCTATAGTTTGCAACTTTGTGACCAAAATTGTTACAAGAATAGCATAAACAAAGAAAAATAGTTTGATATATGGATGTAGAGGATCTTCTGAATGGTGTTTCTCTTCTCAAGCCTTCTTCTTCTTCTTCTCAAGATGTCACTGATTGTTGGTTTTGTTTTTTTGAATCTTCTAGGTGATCCATTTCCTCTATGATTTTCTTCTTGAGTACCTCTAACTATTTATGCATATGTGTATTATTCTACTTCATGTTTTTTCATCTTGGAGCTTGAACCTTTATCTGTTTGCATCTGGTTTTATCCGAGCCGAGACCTGTCTTAATATGTGGCCTTTGATTGTTGATGATATCATCCAATATTTTGGTGCTATTCCACTACATATATTTCTTCTGGATATATTTTCTTAGAGTGATTATTTTTGCTTCCAAGATTTCAATCATCTTCTCCTTTTCTTCTAACTCACTTATGAGTGTTTCTTCAATCCTTCTATCTTCTTATACTTGGATCTTTAACTTTGTGATTATCTTCTCGACTTCTTCAGAGTTGGAATTGTGAGCTTTGTTCTTTGTCTTTAACTCTTCCTTGAGTGACTTGTTTTCCTTTCTTTCTTTTCTTAGTTCTTCTAAGGAATTGTTTGTTCTTCTCTAAGATCAACTTATCCTTATTCTTAGGAATATTCTTCATCATCATCTACTGCCATGAAGAGTACCCTTTCGAATCACTGTCACTATCATAATCTTTGTATGATGATTAGTTGTCTTCTTTTGACTAGAAACTTTTCTTGAAGTGTTTCTTTTTGTTCCTTCTCTTGTCTCCCTTTTGAATTTCATTTTTCTTCTTAGGGTCTTCTTCTTCATCGCTACCTTTAATCTTAGCATAAGTACATTTAGAATAAAAAAGACCAATACCATCACAATTAAAACATTTCAATGGAAGCATACCTTTGTACTTGTTAGTTCCTCTCTTTTACTTCCTTACAAAGTTTTCCACTTCTTCATCTTCCTCTGAATCATCTCTGCAGCTACAATCTAGTTTTGAATTTTGCTTGATTTAATTATTTTTCTTCTTGGATGCTTTGAATGTTGCTTCCTTCATGATTAGGCTCTCTTTTTCTATCATCATTTCATAAGCTGTGAATATTCCATGTAGCTCTTCCATGCTAAAACTGTCAAGATTTGTTCTTTAGTTCAAGGATAATTGTTAGATTACTAAGAGAGGGGGTGAATCGATAATAGATCAATTGTTTTATTTTTAACCAAATAATCCAAGTCTTATATCAATATAGAATGATCGTCCAATAATAAGAAATGAACAAATGAACAATCATACACATACACAGTACACCAGTGTTTTACGTGGAAACCCAAAGTGGAAGAAAACCACGGAATGTTTTTTCGTATATGTCTTGAAGAATTACATTCATTGGAAGCACCAACTTCATTTGTTTTCTAGCTACAACTGGAAGGAGGCTCTAACCCCCTAGTTTCTCAGGCTACAACCTGAGGGAAGCTCCAACTCCCCAATTCTCTGGCTACAACTAGAAGGAGGCTACAACCCCCTATGTTCTCCGGCTACAACCGAAAGGTGGCTACAACTAACTATCCCTGCCCCGTCCAACTGTCCTGTAGTAGAAGTAGAATGATGGAATCATTGTCACACTATCACTGTGAGATATACCATTGTACAAATGTATCAACTTGTACCACTGACATGTATCCAACCTATACAAATATCATGTAATCAATCTGTACATGAACTGAACATGTATCAACAAAAATAAAATAGGTACGCGACCTGTAGTGTTGCAGCCCACGTATGTACACACCCTATATGTTATGCATCCCACATATGTACACGACCAGACTGTTATGCAGCCTATGTATGCCTTCTAAAACTAGGGTTTCCTTTATCTTGAAAAATTATGACCCTCTGTAACTTCTTTCACATAGATCTGTAACTTGTCACTATATCTAGACTGTAATTGTACCCTTTACATGCATCCTCATACATAACCTTTACGCAAAGAAGATATGTCTCTCTCTAGTCATGTGCCATGTAGGTGTGTGTAATCATGAACAAGTATAATATCCCTCACATGATCTTAGTCATCAAACCCTTTATGATATTTAACTTCTCATTAATACATCAACCACTACACAAATACAAGCTCTCAACCATGTACCATAAAAACCCTTAGACATATGCCAAGAAATACAAGATGTGCATCACAATAAGTATCAATGATAAATATGTCAGCACTGTATTTCTTTAGATCTGACTTGTGCAGAACATCCCATGTAGTCACTAGTGTCTCTAGGGAGAATCCTCAAATATCCATTCTCATTCCTCATGCATACATCAAAATCCAACTATTCATAGAAATAATACATACCTTTTGAAACAATGCATGGATCTGATGTATCTGAGCACTTTAGACCTTCCTGGGAGCTTGATCTCATAATCTAGAACCTCTGCATCTTCATATTCTCAAGTTTACATGGATTTACCAACATGTACTCACCCTATACACAGCCATCCTACGTACGTACTCACCCTATACACAGATAACTCACGTATTTTACGCACCCTATACACAGACAACTCACGTATTTTATGCACCCTATACACAGACAACCCGTGTACGCCTCAGAAAATAGCGTTTTTTGTATTCGTTGTAATTTCGAGAATTTCACCGTCAACCCTTCTTGCTACCTAAGACGTTCACCACTTCAGATGTATCCACAAGTATTTACAGTAAGCCTTACACAAAAATATATATATACAATATGTACAAGTGTGTTCTTAATGAGTGAGATTTGTCTCTTATTTATAACTTCATCTAGCATTACACTTTCCGTATTTTAGGGAGTTCTCCATTCAAAAAAATTTCTTTTGAAAACACTTTGACTCTTGGGGTCTTCTATAAGACTCATGAGGGTTCTCCAACTTCATATGGTCATAAATTTCTAACCGTGAGGAGTTATGTGACATTCCACATACCACCAGAAAAGGCATGACAAGCACTATCCATCTAGGATATTTTCACTGACAAATTCACTATCCTTCATCTCATTATTCCACAATTAAGAATGGGTTCTCTAACCATACTTCTAAGATAAATCAATCTGCAAAGTGTCTTCTCATGAGGGCTTTCAGCATATGGGGACCACTTTGGATTTCATCCATCTGTACTTCTTATCAACCATGACAAGAAAATAATGAGTCATCTTTACGTCAAACAAACTTGGGTCCATTACCCAAACCTTTGTGCTATCGGGATTTCTTCAAGGGTTGACATCAATTACAACCAACCTTAATCAACAATCTCCCCCTTTGGAATTGATGGCAACAGTTTGATGCAATACTGAAATTATGTCATGCAATACTGAATTCATATCACTCATGCTCCCCCTGGAAACATGCCTCTGTCCTCTGCATATTTTTTACCATTAATCCCCCTGGAACCATGCCTCTTTCCTTTGCATCTAATGAACCTCTCCCCCTTTGTCATCAATGGCAAAGGTATATTTCCATCCGAGGTTTCTCCCCCTGACTGAATTATCCTCTTTATGGTGTTTCCTCGTGTACATCTAAGACATATAATATAAGCATTCAAAAGCATTCATTTTGGAGTAGAAATAACTTTGAGTCTCTGGCGAATATATTCAAAGGCTTCCCATGGAAGTGGTTTTGTAAATATGTATACCACTTGTTCTTTTGTGCCCACATACTCAACTTTGATGTTCTTTTGTGCCCACATACTCAACTTTGATGTTCTTTTCTGCAACCTACTCCTGTATAAAGTGATACTTGATTGGAATGTGCTTCGTCTTGGACTGCGTTACTGGGTTTTTTGAGATATTGATGGTGCTTGTATTATCACAATAGATTGGAATGGGCTCATCATACTTAACCTGTATATCTATCAGAGTTTGTTTCATCCAAAGAACCTGTGTACATCATGATTTTTTTGCAATATACTATGCCTTGGCTGTAGATAAAGATATTGATGATTGTTTCTTTCTTAGCCATGATACTAAACACTCACCCAAGTATAACATTGCTCCACTGGTGCTTCATTGGTCATCAATACAACCTACCCAATATGCATCTGTGTAGACAATAAATGATAGATCCTTTCCTTTTGGATACCATATTCCAAACTCTTATGTTCCTTTGAGATATATGAAAATCCTCTTCACTACTAATACATGTGATTCCTTTGGTGCTGCTTGAAATCGTGCCACCTGCCCAACTACCTACATTACATATGTTCTGGATGTTGTCACCTATAGTAGGTTTCTAATCATTGACCTGTATTTCCTCTGATTTGTAGACTTTGAATCATCATCTTAGCTCAACTTGAAACTGGTTTGCATGGGAGTGATAACTGGTTTGCAATCTTCCATTATGAACCTCTTTATCATTTCTTTGATATACTTGGTTTGAGAAATAAAAATTCCTTGGTTGCTTTGACGTATCTGAAGTCCCAGAAAGAAGGATAGTTCTCTAAGTAATGACATTTCAAATTCATTCTGCATATCTTTTTCAAAATTTTGGCTTAACCTGTCATCATCACTGCCAAAAATAATATCATCAACATAAACTTAAATTAATAAAATACTATCTTGACTTACCTTGATCTAGATTTTGTTGTCTGCACTTCCTTTTATGAACCCTGCCTACTGCAGATACTTATCCAGTCTAGAGTACCATGCCCTAGGAGCTTGTTTTAGACCATACAATACCTTCTTTAATTTACACACATAATCTGTGTTCTCTGACAACTGAAATCTTCTGGTTGTTCAACATAGACTTATCCTTCAAGTTCCCCATTCAGAAAAGCTGATTTTACGTCCATCTGATACACTTTAATATTTTTGGAGCATGCATAAGATAAAAAAAAACGGATTGCTTCCATTTTGGCAACAGGGGAAAAAGTCTCTTCAAAGATGATTCCTTCAACTTGTGCATATCCTTTACATTCCAATTTATCTTTGTTCCTTGTAACATGTTCATATTCATTCAATTTATTCCTGAAAACCTACTTTGTGCCGATCACATTCTTATTATTTGGTCTTGGAACCAATTCCCAAGTGTCATTTTTCTCCATTTGATCAAATTCTTCATCCATGGCCTTTTTTCCAAAATTCATCCTTGTTGGATTCTTCAAAATAGTTTGGTTCAATTATAGATGAGAGTGCTAGGTGTGTTTGTTCTAGTGAACGTATTCTTCTTCTAGTCTCAACTCCTACATATTTGTTTCCGATAATTTGTTCTAAAGGATTATTCTTTTGTACTCATTTGCTAGGTGTCTTTGGAGACACTTGTTGAACTTGATATTTTGCTTCTGTCGGATTCTCTTCATCTTCCTCTTCTACTTATTTTTCATATTTTGTTTCTTCTTTGAAAGGTTGTTCCATTGATTCATTTTCTTCTTCCTTTGATTCTAGTCTGCATGTTTCATCAATTGTCACATTGATGCTTTCCACAACTTTGTTAAATCTTAAATTGTAACACTTGTATTCTTTCGTTGTACTTGAGTAACCAACAAGTACTCCTTTGTCCACACAAGAGTCAAACTTTCTCATTCTACCATCTTCTCTTTTGATGTAGCATTTTCTTCCAAAAACTCTGAAGTGCTTCACATTTGTTGGTCTTCCTTTCCATAGTTCGTAAAGAGTTTTTTCAGTGTTGTTTTTGAGCATTACTCTATTTTTAATGTGAATTGTTGTATGCATTGCCTGTGTCCAAAAAATATCTGTCAATTTTGAATCCATTAGCATTGTTCGAGCCATTTCCTATACTGTCATGTTCTTTCTTTCAACAAATCCATTCTGTTGAGGTGTCCTAGCAACAGATAATTGTCTTTTTATTCCATGATTGTTGCAGTAGTCCATAAATTCCTTTGAAGTGAATTCTCCTCCATTATTAGATCTCAAGCATTTGATTTTTGAATCCATTTCATTTTAAACCATTTCCTTGTAGATCTTGAAGTTTTCAAAATCTTCTGACTTATTCTTGAGAAAGCAAACTGCAATCATTCTTGTATAATCATCAACTAATAACATAAATTATTTCTCACCTTTTAAGCCCTTTGTTGTAGTTGGTCCAACTAGATCAGTATACACAATTTCCAGTGGTATTGTTGTTGAATATTCCTTTTATTTGAACCTAGTCTTTGTGTTCTTTCCTTGTTGACAATGCTTGCATAAAGTATTGGTTGGTTTTGTGATCTAGGGAATTTCTCTGACTGCTTCTATTTTTTTTACTTTGACAAGGTTATCAAAATGTATGTGACCCATTCTTCTGTGCCATAGCCAACTTTCATCTTCCTTTCCCAGACAACACTTTTCATTTCCAATTTCACTTAACACATATATGTTGCTTGAAGTTCTTTCGACTGTAGCAATCAATTTTCCTGAACCTTCTTTTCTTATCTCACACTTTTGTGAATCGAAAGTAACTTTATGACCTTGGTCACACATTTGACTCAAACTTAGAAGAGTATGTTTTATACCTTATACTAGTAGAACAATTTTTGCCTCTACATTCTTGTTCTCAATTCGGACTGTGCCTTTTCCAATGATTTTGGTTGAATCATCATTTCCAAAGAAGACTGATCCATATCTCTCCTTTCGTAATATAAGAAACTTGTCTATATCACCTTTCATGTGTTTTCAACACCCACTATCAACATACCAACCACATTTCTTCTGCTTAGCTTGTAGAGCGAGTGTGGATTCTTCATTACTATAGTGATCCTACTTTCTTATCCATGTCCTTTTCTAATGTTCCTGTTTGTGACTGTTGTTATTCTGTTGCAGTTCTTAGGAGGGAATGTCACTCTGCAATATTTGGTCATGTGTCCAAAATTGTTACATTTGTAACATTCCACTTCAGTGCTCAAAGATTCAAACATGTTGTAACTTCTTCTCTGTGTTTCACTAGGCCTTCTTGGATAACCCCTTTGTGTATGACTCTCAAAGTAGTTATTGTTCCTGTTCTTAGCTCTGCAATTCACAACTTTATGTCCAAAATTATTACATGCATAACATAAACCAAAAAATATAGTTTGATACCTGGGAGTTGAAGATATTTTGAAAGGATGTGCTCTTATGAATCCTTCTTCTTCTTGAGGCCTATCTATCGGTTGTTGATTCACAAATCTAAATCTTCTTGGTGGAGGAGTGTCCCTGTAATTGATCTAGATTTATGCAGGAACACAATGAAATATAGAAATACACATAAATGCAGAGATGTAGTGGAAATAAAACTTCATTTCATTAACAACAAATGAATGCAATATGCTTATAGACATAATGGAAATAAAATAGCTAGGGCGCTGGTAGCTCATCTCTAAGAAGAGATGTGGTGGCTAATGGCCTTTGAACTCTCTGTTACAATGAGGCTCAAAGGACTATATATTATTGAGAAACAATGTAAAACCCTAAACATCCAAAAACCTAACCCTAGGAGATGAAACGCCAGAATATGGGCCCCGTCGGGGTAAATTGTTACATCAATTTCTCGAAGTCGTAACTTTGGCATACTATCTTCGTTTGACGCACATGATACATCGTTAGAAATATCTCGTTCAAAGAAGAGTTTAGCAGTGGCTTCTGTTGTGATATTCTTCTTGCAGGCCATCATAATGGACATCTTCGAGACTTTGTCGATGACCACAAAAACACGGTCATTGCCATGCTTAGTAGAAGGAAGGCTCGACATGTAATCCATGGAGATGAATTCCCAAGGTCGACTAGGGGTAGGCAGTGGATTATAGAGGCCTTGCTTCTTGATGGTCGGTTTGGAAATGGCACAAGCAGTGCAGGACTTGATGTACTTCTCGATATCATGTCGAAGGTTAGACTAATAGGAATACTTTTGCAGTACTGCCATAGTTTTCTCGACCCCGAAATGCCCAACGACCCGACTGTAGTGCACCTCCCAAATCATCTTGGCATGCTCGCTTGAAGGAACACAAAGGTGTCCCAGGTGACATAGTAGGGCATCCTGGAGGTGAAAATTAGGAACTTGCTTACCCTCTAAGAGCGTATTGTATGTGTGGCCAAATTCTGGATCACTTTTGTAGAGAAGCGGCCAATCGAAGAAGTATCGTTCCCACAAGAGTTGAGCATTATGGTTAGCGCCATGATAGGTGGTCGGCTGAGGCAGTTTGCAACATTATTGGTGCTTCATTTCTTGTACTTAATGTTCAAATGAAACTATTGTAGGTATGTGGACCACTTCTGATGGCAATCGTTCTGCAACTTCCCTTGTGTCTGTATGAACTGCAAGGTTCGATGGTCTGTGTAGATGATTGTTTCCTTTCCCAAAATGTAATGCTTCCATTGTCGGCAAGCCTGCACAATGGAATACATCTCTTTGTCATAAGTGGGATACTTCTAGACTGTGTCAAAGAGTGTCTCACTATGATATGCCATTGGATTCCTCTATTGAGTAAGGACCACCCCAATAGCATAGTCAGAGGCATCTGTCTCGATCTCAAATGGTTGTTGCAAGTCTGGTAATGTGAGCATTGGTGCAAAGCAGAGGCGATGCTTCAAATCTTCAAACACCTTTTGTTGAGATTCAGAGCAAAAGAATTTTTTTTTTCTCCTCCCTTGGTGACTTGACTCAAGGGCCAAGT
>SNQJ01S0057181.1:16350-32752 GCA_010110895.2 Picea sitchensis
GATACAGTAATATGTTTCTTTCCCATAAAGTTAGATCTACTTTATTACATAATTCCTTGATCATATGTATAGATTAGCTATTGGATATATTATTTGCTTTCACTTTGGTTGGTTTGTGCTGTTTTGATCTTGACCGCACAAGAACGTTGGAGCGAAGTAAGGAACAACAGAGTCCAAGGAAGCGATTACAAGGTACATATCTTCTTCTCACTTCCAATTTAATTCAATGGTTAGATCTAGGGAAAGCGGTATATTCTGTCATGTTTTGTTCTAGATCCAGGTGGATCTAGGGAGATCGGTTTGTGTCCGCACTTACGGAATTATCCATAAACAGTAGGGGAGCACAACCCTTCTAAAATTCCCAAAAATGATCGACATTTCCAAGAAAAAGGTGTGTTTTGACTGTTAGATGATAGGGATTATTCTTCCAACATGAGTTAGGGATTGTGAAAAATGTTTATATGGTGTCAAAAAGTTGCGACACTTAGAAAAGAGAATGTGACACTTGGTAAGGTTCATATGACACTTGAGACAGTGTATGCAACACATAACAATGTGCATAGGTCACTTTGCGACACTTGCAACACTTAGGGTGTGACACTTAAGTGTGACATTTTGACGTGTAACAATATTGTGGCCTATTATAGTGAGAAAATATTAGATATTGTTTGTAAGTACCCCAATTATGACAAATAAATTTACTCCATTGTAAAATCATGTCGCTAGTGTAGGAATTACATTCTCGGGAAGGAGACAATCATCCACACTGATCATAAGCCTCTGTAGTTCATGCAGACACAAGGAAAATTGCAGAATGACCACCATCAGAAGTGGTCCACATATGATGTAGGAGAATCTCTCCCAAGCCAGCCATGCGCCAGCCAGCCAACCCACTCAACGCATTCAAGGAAGAGAGGCGCCAACCCTCTCATATTTTGAATTTGAATTAGGGGAATTTAATATTTGTAAGGTTGTTAGAGCCAAAAGACTGTGCCTATGCGCAGGCTTTAGATGTATATAGCCTTAATGGTTGTAAGGTTGGATCTTGCTCTGATTCTGGACTAGACAGCTCATTCAATGTAAAGTTAATGTAATTAAATAGGGTAGATAGCTTGGAGGGAAAAGGTCGAAGAGCCCCCTCATGTAAAATATCTTGGATCTTATGTTAGTGGGTGCATAGAAGAGAGAAGAGAGGAGAGCCAAGACTCTATTGTAGTCTAATCTCAAGAACACCTTGTAAAGAAGGCATCTCATATTAATACAAAGAGCAGTTTTTCCTGCATATTGTCCGTGTTGTGTGAATGTCCATGTGTGTTCTATTTATGCTATGAATGTATGTTGTAGATGTGCAGTCACAGGCACAGATAGGTTCTGTTATCTATAGAGTTCTTTGATTTCAGGTTGGATTTATTTGAGGCTTCATGCCAAGAGGGCGTGACAGAACACTGAGGGTTCTGAAAGACGGTGCATAGAGTGCACTTCCAATTCTGTGGAATTTGGACAAGGACATGCTAGGAGGGCACACCAATTGAAATCATTGAATATGGGAAGAAACCTTGAGGTTACTGAACACGTTGGAGGTAGGACTGTGTAGAGGAGAAAACAATAGAAGAAAAAATCTCTAAGGAGTTCTATAGGGCTCTTCCAGGAGGGCACTGAGCACAGGAACAGAGTACAGAGAAGGAACTCTATCGTGGGTTCAAGGAGAAATCATAATCACTAAGGATTCTAGAAGCTCTGCCAGGAGGGCATTGAGAAAGTGCTAGAGTGTACAACAAAACTATGGTTTGAGTTCATTCAGGGGAACATAATCATTGTGGGATTCTGTGAGGAGAAACTCTACCAGAAGGGAATTCAGTGGATGTGAAGATAGAGCACAGGAAAGAACTCTTTTGAGTTTTGGAATAGAGAATAATCCAGGAGAGGATCTTCACAGGGTTGCTGAATACCCCGCAAACTCAGCAAGGAGTTGCTTGTGCGAGAGATTTCCAAGAGGGCATAAGATTCTCCATCTGAGGGAGAAGAAAAAAGGGTGAAGTTCCTTAGAGGTCGAAGCTACAAGAAAATCTCAGGAGGGGTAGCACTATTGTGCATGAAAAGACTCTACAAGGAGTGCATAAGTCGAATAATCCTTTGAGGATTCAAGGAGAGAAGCTCAGGAGGAGTAGTTATTTTATGCACAGGTCATAGCTGGAAAGATCGCAGAGGCCGAAAGAGGGAACTCTTTAGAGAGTTTAGAATCCCAAAAGCTTAGGAGGGACAACGTCTTTGAGAACGCAGTCGAGACCTTTTGAAGGGTTGTAGAGCTCACAAAAGAAATAATTAAAGGTTGATGCCTTTAGAATTTGGGGAATCTTCCAAAGTTTGGGAAGAAAAAGCAAGTTCAAGGGGAGAGAACAGTTGTCGTCGGATCAGGCCAAAGGGAAGATCTGGACTGTTGAAGTTTCCACGTTTAGGTAGCAACAAGAGAGTGCACAGGATAAGAGAAGATCTAGACCGTCAGATCTTTCTTAGACAACCGATAGCCGTCGAATCTATGGAAAGTTGCACGATGTTTAAATCCTCACATGAAGAGCAGAGAATCCGAAAAGTCCCGACAGAGTAGAGGTATCGGGATTTTAGACTTTGGAATTTTGGAGGTTCAAAGGAAGAAGGGACGGAGATTAGGACTCACGGATCCTCAAGTCCCAAAGGTATCTAAGCCGTCCATCTAGGGAAAGGTGTCGCGAGATCCTTTCATATTGTGGATTCAGAAATTGGGAAGTAGAGAAGGGAGTCTTTCGGCTTCACTACTGGTGAAGTCCCAAAATGATCAGAGCCATCCGTCTGTGGGAGGACATGTGGTGAAGATCGGGGATTCACCAGGATTTTGGATACCGGGGATTCGAGAGAACAGAGGGTAAGTTTCGTAGGGGTCGTGAAGTTCTGAAATGCGAAACCCCAAAAACTCTGAAAAAACAGGGGGGACACGTGGTAGGAGAGAGAGGATTTTGGTACTTTGGTATTTTGGCTACCGGGAGTACGAGAGGACAGTGAATATTTGATGCACTGAGAGTCACGGAATTCCAAAACACAAATTCCCAAAGGCGGAGAAGGAGCATTGTCGGGTCACGAGGGAAAGGGCCAGATTTCGGCATACCAGATATCGGGATTTTGGAAATCCTGAGGACATAGGATCTAGGCTCTTAGGAATGGAAATCCTAGAAATGACGTGAGTCATTGGATGCAGGAGGATCATAGTCATTGATCTCCCTTTGGTTTGGTACTTCGGTATTTCGGATACTGGGAATTCCAAGGAGCAAGGACAAACAGTCTTGCATCAGGAAAGCCCGAAACGCGAAAAACCTGAAAGCTGCAGAGGAATAGCACGGGGTGTAGAGAGCTGGTGTACTCGCCAGTGATTTTTGGGTTAGGAACTTCATGAGTTCCAAAGACAAGGGGTCAGGCACTTCGTCATTGGAAGTCCCTAAATCGTAAAACGTGAAAATCCAGGAAAAGTCATCTTGGAGGAGAAAGTCGGAGAGAAACACTTCGGGATACTGGGATTCAAAATTTTGGGAATCCCGAAGACTAAGAGTCGGACTCTTGGTATTGGAAACCTGGAAATAGGTGGTGGTCACAGGGAGAGCGGTCAAATGGACTAAGGTATGGCCTAGGGGGCTAATCGTCGTTGAGTGCCATTTCGGCATTTCGGTACTTCGGAGATCTGGAGATCGAAGAGTCAAGGACTCTCGACATCAGGACTCAGGGAGTCCCAAAACCCAAAATTACTTTTCGAGAAAATTTCACAGGCATGTACAGAGGCCGTGAGGAAGGTAAAGGACCTGTGGATTGGATATTGAGGTTCCGATAGGGATCTGAAGGAGCCGCTTTGGCTCGGAAAAGTGTTGGAACGATCCTGTGAGCAGACCCTGGCCTAAAGGGTCGAGGGTCTGCGTCATGTGGTATCAGAGCCACTTTTTGTTTGTATACTACAGACAGAGGGAGACAGAGAAGAAAACGAGCACTTTGATACATGTCAAGTGGTATTAGAGCCACTTTCTGTTTGTATACCATAGACAGAAGGAGGCAGAGAAGAAAAAGAGCACTCTGATACACGTCAAGTGGTATCAGAGCCACTTTCTGTTTGTATATTGCAGACAGAGGGAGGCAGAGAAGAAAAAGAGCACTCTGATACATGTCAAGTGGTATCAGAGCTGGATTATGTTTGTATATTTCAAGCAGAGGGAGCAGGAAATAAGATACTCTAATGCATGTCAATTGTGGTATCAAAGGTAGCTTGCAGAGATAGGCAGAAGGAAGACAGAGTGATGGAAGCTCTGTGATGATTTTTTGCAGGTAGGAAGCAGTCAAGGAAAACAATCAGGAGGACTGTAAGAGAATGATGGAAGCACTTAGGATTGTAGAGTGACAGTGACAGGTTTGCCAAGAGGGCAGACAAAAGACAACAAGATGGCTACTAAAGGCCATACACACGGTGGAAAGAAGATCCATCAGCAGCAGGAGAATGCTGCGAGAGATAAAGAGCTCACTGAGATCAGAGCGAGAATGGATGAGCTAGCATTTTGGATGAAACATAATGCTAAGTCGAGATGGGTATACGAATGGCCCATGAAGACGAAGACAAAGTGTCCAATTTAGGAATTGATGGCCAAAAGACAAAAGAGGCTATTGAGAAGGTGGTTGAGGCATGCTGAGAACCTCAACAGACTAGAGGAGAAAATGGTTCAGGTGTGTGAACCAGAGGATGCGAGAAACCTCAGTAGTGAGGATGACATGGGATCAACTGAAGATCTCAAGGACTGCTAAGAGGGCAGAGAAGAAGTTCCCAATTGCCAGGAGGGAAATGAGATGAGATCACTGCGGGCTCTCATAGACTGTCAAAAGGACAGCTGGGGAATTTCATATTTCCAGGAGGGTAATAAGTTGAGATCACTGCGGGATCTCATAGACTGCCAGGAGGGCAGCAGGAAAATCCCAATTCGCCAGGTGGGCATGGGAACTGAAATGAGGCTATGTGAAAGTCTCATGAACTCAGAGGTGAGTTCATATGAGAAAGGGATGATGGTAAGTGGAGATTCATGTGTTTTTGCAGATCATGTGAATGAAGATGATGAAAATTTAGAAACTTGCACCATCCAGGAGGAGGATCAGAGGAATCTTTTGATGATTGGAGGAATTGGAATGTTCCTGCCACATTTCCTAGGGGAAGAAAAAATCTGTGTTGTTGATCCAGCAGTAGAAGGACAACCAGATGTGACTGTCAGAGCATTGGAGTAGACACAGGTGTTTTCCCAATCATTAGAGGAAGATGAGAATTTTGAGGAATGGCTCAAAATTTTCAGCCGGGAAGTTGAAAGGGAGAAGACTGCAGCAATAGAGCTTGCAGTAGAAGAAGCCGAAGAAGAGGTAGAAAGCATGAGCTTTGCTGATCTATGGGAGCAGGTTGAAACCCTGGAGAGAAGAGTAGAGGTGCATAGCATGCACATCCAATAGATCAGGTTGGAAGTAGATGAAGGTGAATTCTAGTCCGAGGAGCAGCTGGAAGGAGCTGGAGACATACCAGCAAGAGGAATGGAAGCAACAACACTGTCAAAGATGATGGCTGAACAACAAATCATTCAAGAGGGAACTGCAGAGGAGGCTGCAGTAGAGTGGACACCTAGTGCCACACAGAGGAAGATGACAGTCAAACTGTCAGATGAAGAGGCTGAGGAGCAACTCAGTAATGAGATTGCAGAAGAGAAATCTGCAATAGGGTGGCAAGTTAAGGCCACAAGAGATGGCATGGGAGATCATGGTGATATACCCATTTGCAAAAAGAATTTGCAGCAGAGGAGATTGCATGGACAAAGCCAACCATTGGAACAGCTGGATGAAATGATTGAGCAAATCAGAAAGCTGATGTTGAAGTCAACAAAGGAGACCACCAGTAGGGAAAGGCTGAGCAGAAGGGAGACAACAATATTAGCAGAGCAGCAGCAACAACAGAGAAGTGGAGAAGAGGAACAACTCCAAAGAGTTGTTTGGGATCCAGGTGGATTTCAACAGCCGGGGTGGAGAGCTCATGAGCAGGAGCTCATGGATTTTCACAGAAGAGGAGTATGATGTAGGAGCATCACTCCCAATCTAGCCATGCACCAGCCAACCATCCCACTCAACGCATTCAAGGAAGAGAGGGGCAAGCCCTCTCATATTTTGAATTTGAATTAGGGGCATTTAATATTTGTAAGGCTGTTAGAGCCAAAAGGCCATGCCTATACACATGCTTTATATGTAGATAGCCTTAATGGTTGTAAGTCTGGATCTAGCTCTGATTCTAGACTAGACAGCCCATTCAATGTAAATTTAATGTAATTAAATAGGGTAGATAGCTTGGAGGGAAAAGGTCGAAGAGACCCCTCATGTAAAAGATCTTGGATCTTATGTTAGTGGGTGCATAGTAGAGAGAAGAGAGGAGAGCCGGGACTCTGTTTCAGTCTGAGCTCAAGAACACCTTATAAAGGAGGCATCTCATATTAATACAAAGAGCATTTTTTCCTGCATATTGTATGTCTTGTGTGAATGTCTATGTGTGTTCTATTTATGTTGTGAATGTATGTTGTAGATGTGTAGTCACAGGGACAGATAGGTTCTGCTATCTATAGAGTTCTTTTATTTCAGGTTGGAGTTCTTTGAGGCTTCATGCCAAGAGGGCGTGACAGAACACTGTGGGTTCTAAAAGCTGGTGCATAGAGTGCACTTCCAATTCTGTGGAATTTGGACAAGGATGTGCTAGGAGGGTACACCAACTGAAATCATTGACTCTGGGAAGAAACCTTGAGGTTACTGAACAACTTAGAGGTAGGACTGTGTAGAGGAGAACACAGTAGAAGACATAATCTTTGATCAGTTCTGTAGAGCTCTGCCAGGAGGGCACTGAGAACAGACACAGAGTGCAGAGGAGGAACTCTATCATGGGTTCAAGAAGAAATCAGAATCACTAAGGATTCTGGAAGCTCTGCTAGGAGGGCATTGAACAAGTGCTAGAGTGCACAACAGAACTCTGGTTTGAGTTCATTTAGGGGAACATAATCACTCTGGGATTCTGTGAGGAGAAACTCTACCAGAAGGGAATTCAGTGGATGTGCAGATAGAGCACAGGAAAGAACTCTTTTGAGTTCTGGAACAGAGAAGAATCCAAGAGAGGACCTTCACAGGGTTGCTGAATACCCCGCAGACTCAGCAAGGAGCTGCTTGAGAGAGAGATTTCCAAGAGGGCATCAAATTCTGCATATGAGGGAGAAGAAAAACAGGTGAAGTTCCTTAGAGGTCGAAGCTACAGGAAAACCTCAAGAGGGGTAGAACTATCACACGTGCAAAGACTCTGTAAGGAGAGCAGAAGTTGAAGAATACTTTGAGGATTCAAGGAGAGAAGCTCAGGAGGAGTAGTTCCTTTACACACAGGTCATAGCTGCAAAGATCGCATAGGCCGAAAGAGGGAACTCTTTGGAGAGTTTAGAATCCCAAAATCTCAAGAGGGACAATGTCTTTGAGAACACAGTCGAGACCTTTTGAAGGGTTTTAGAGTTCACAGAGGAAAGAAGCAAAGGTTGAGGCCTTTAGCATTTAGGGAATCTTCCTAAGTTTGGGAAGAAAGCGCAAGCTCAAGGGGAGAGCACAACTGCCATTGGATCAGGCCGAAGGGAAGATATGGACCATTGAAGTTTCCACATTCAGGTAGAAGCAGGAGAGCGCACAGGAGAAGATAATATATAGACCTTCGAATCTTTCTTAGACAACCGATAGCCGTCGGATCTATGGAAATATGCACGACATTTAAATCCTCACGTGAAGAGCAGAGAATCTGAAAAGTCCTGACAGAGTAGAGGTATCGGGATTTCAAACTTTGAAATTTTAGAGGTTCAGAGGACGAAGGGCTGGAGATTAGGACTCATGGATCCCAAAGTCCCAAAGGTATCTAAGTCATCCATATAAGGATAGGTTTCGTGAGATCCTTTCATATCGGGGATTAAGACATTGGGAAGTAGAGAAGGGAGTCTTTCGGCTTCACTACTGGAGAATTCCGAAAATGATTAGAGTCGTCCATCTCGTGGGAGGACACGTGGAAAAGATTGGGGATTCACTGGGATTTCGGATACCATGGATTCGAGAGAACAGAGGGTAAGTTTCATAGGGGTCGCGAAGTTTCAAAATGCAAAACCCCGAAAACTCTGAAAAACAGGGGGACATGTGGCAGGAGAGCGAGGATTTCGGTACTTCGGTATTTCAGCTACCAGGAGTAAGAGAGGACAGCGAAGATTTGATGTGATGAGAGTCACGGAATTCCAAAACGCGGATTCTTGAAGGCAGAGAAAGACCATTTCCGGGTCATGAGGGCAAGGGATAGATTTCGGCATACTGGATATCGGGATTTCAGAAATTCTGAGGACATAATATCCAGGCTTTTAGGAATGGAAATCCTCGAAAGGACGTGATTCGTTGGATGTGGGAGGATCACATCCATTTATCTCCCTTTGGTTTGGTACTTTGGTATTTCAGATACGGGGAAGTCCAAGGAGCAAGGACCGACAATCTTGCATCGGGAAAGCCCAAAACTTGGAAAACCTGAAAGGTGTGAAGGAATAGCATGGGGCGCAGAGAGCTGGTGTACTCGCTAGTCATTTCGGGGTTAGAAACTTTGGGAGTTTAGAAGACAAGGGGTCAGGCACTTCGGCATTGGAAGTCCCAAAATTGTGAAACGCGAAAAGCTGGGAAAAGTCATCTTGGAGGAGAAAGCCAGGGAGAAGCACTTCGGGATACCAGGATTTGACATTTCGGGAATCCCAAAGACTAAGAGTCGAACTCTTGGTATTGGAAACCCCGAAGTAGGTGGTGGTCATGGGGAGATTGTTCACATGGATTGAGGTATGGCCCACGGGGCTAATCACCGTTGAGTGCCATTTCGGAATTTCGGTACTTTGGAGATCGGGAGATTGAAGAGTCAAGGACTCTCGACATTAGGACTCAGGCAGTCCCGAAACCCGAAATTACTTTTCAGGAAAATTTCACTGGTGTGTACAGAGGTCATGAGGAAGGAAAAGGACCTATGGATCAAATATTGAGGTTTCTATAGGGATCCGAAGGAGCCGCTTCAACTCGGGGAAGTGTTGGAACGATCCTGTGAGTGGACCCTGGCCTGAAGGGTCGGGGGTCTGCGTCAACATAATTGCATAAATTCCATCTCAACATAAAGTATAAGACATGGAGCACCAACCACATTTCTTATTTCCTCAATCGACCTCCATTTTACGCACTAACCACAGTGCTACACTCCTATGGATGGGACACCTTCAGATGGCCCCAACTCTATGAGAAAGATCCTGAATTTTCCACTACCTATCATATGTCGGGCACAAACAAAGTTGTCACTGATTTTCATTTGCAGGATGGGTTGTTGTGCCATCTGTGCCATCTCTACATTCCATCAAGCAAGCATGGAAATATGACTTGGGAATATCACTACAGTTGGGTGGCAGGACACTTCGGCGTAGATAATACAGTGGTAGTGATGCCACAACATTTGTATAGGATTGTGCAATATACAAATATTGTGATTCCAGATCCAATAGATGATGAGGAAAAGTTGTCTATTTATGGAAAGAAGGATGAGGTTGTAGGGGTCATCACGACCTACATCTCGCAGGGTATTCAATTACACCTCAGTGGAATCAACTTCCCTCATCAATTTTGGAAGAAGAAAAATTTGTTTCTCAACTAAGTCGATGAAAAACACATCATGCAGTTGGAGAAAGAGTTGATATCTCTCGATCCTCATTCTTTTGACAAAATGGAGGACTATTTGGTGCCTGTCAAAGAACTCTAGTTGAAATTGGGAGAATGTGGAAAGAAATATTAGAATAAATATGGAAGACTAATCGATCTAGTCCTGATTAATTTTATAACACCATTCGACGTTTTCCTACTAACTTTCCACACCAACTAGCAAGAACATAAGGAATATGGTAATAATTACACCTTTTAAGCTTTCTGTGGCCTTTTTATTACTGATCAACATAGACTGCTTGAAGAAGGAAAGATTGGTGGTAAACACCAGGCCCACTTGCTTGGGGGAAAAGGAAAGATGGATCCCGAGGATACAGTATGGTTTGATGCCTCTACAAAAAAACATGCATACCATGAAAAAAAAACTAAGGGAAAAACAGATGCACCCTAGTGTAGTCTGAAGAAAAAAACTTGTCAGTACTATGGAAAGACTGGACATGTGAAGAAATTGTTCTTTAAGAAGAGAGACGATTTAGAGGAAAAGGTTAAATTCCTTGAAGGAGATGTGTCCATTGTATGTCGACCCACTGATAATTTCACCTCCCTAGTCAAAACATCTCAATAATTTTTGTGTTATTCTGCAAAAAATGAATGGGTGGTCGACTCTGAGTGCACTCATCACATGGATAAGGATGCCTCCTTGTTCACATGGTTGGATGAAGATAAGGAGAGGAAAATATATGTTGTTGATTATTTTTCTCTAGATATTGTTGGTCAGGGTGATGTTACTTATCGACATGGGAATATTTTCGATGTCTATCATGTGCCAATTCTTAGTTCCAATATGTTGTCTGTTATTTATTTAACATAGAAATGAAAGATTGTGGAATTTTATCCAGATCGGTTCTTTGTTTGTGATTTGAGGAAAGGAAATTTTATTGTCGTCGATGAGATTCTTGACTTGAAGGGAATTTTGTACAAATTCTGTGACATGAATCAACCTGACAATGAAATGACTGTACTTCTTTCTCACACTAATGAGAGAAGTCAAATTTGGCATGAGTGACTCAGACACTTGAATTTATGAATTCTATAGGAACTGGCAACTCATAACAATGTTGTTGGTTTACCAAAGGTTTTTCCCCTTGAAGGATTCTGTAAGGTTTGTGTTCTTGGGAAGCATCATCAGGCACCAATCAACTATGGTAAAGCATGGTGAGCACAAAACCTACTAGAGATGGTTGATAGTGATGTCTTCCTTCAATGGTAGGTGCAAGGTATATTTGAAGTTAAAAATAAATTGGTAGGTGCAAGGTATATTTTGAAATTCATTGATGATTTTTATCACTTTACATGCGTTTATTTTCTGAAGAAAAAGAACCTTATATTTGAAAATTTCAAGGAGTTTAGAGCCTTTAATTAAAAGCAATGTCGTCAACCCATCAACTTATTAATATCAGATAATGGTGGTGAGTATGTAAATCGACCATTTGAAGAATACTTGGTTTGATATGGTATCGACTAGAAGAGATTGGTTCCTCACACACCTCAATAGAATGGCATCACAAAATGAAACAATCATAAATTATTCGAAATTACTATATGTCTTTTGCAGGCTAACGATTTGCCTCCTAGATTCTGCGCTGAAGCAATGTATTTTGTACACTATTTTCTCAATCACATCTTGACTTGATTTGTTCCTTCCATGATTCCAATTGAACGATGGTGTGTTAAGAAGCCTTCAATCGACCACCTTTATGTGTTTGGATGTTTTTCCTGGGCTCACATTTATGATGATTGTAGAAATAAGTTGTATGCAAAGAGTCATGCTTGGTTTGCAGGCACCAACCTACATGAGACACCAATATTCTTAGCTAAGCACCAACTCAACACTTCCTATGGGAACCAACTTGCATGAGACACCAATATCCTTAGATAAGCACCAACTCAACTTTCTTTTGGGCACCAACCTACAACAACAATATTTGCAGGAGCCAATTTGCAAGAGACACCAATCCCCTTTTCTGAGCACCAACTCATCTCTTCCTATAGGCACAACCTACACCTAATTTATTTGTAGGCACCAATCTACAGGAGACACCAATCCCCTTAGTTGAGCACCAACTCTGAAAGTCCCATAGGAACCAACCTACTACTTCTATATTTATAGATACCACTATGTAAGAAACACCAATCTCGTCAATCTTCCAATAGTACCATATTGCCTCCTTCCTTCAAGCCTTAACTTGTACAAATATAATTCTCTATCTATGTTTCCATAAAATGTTTCACTGGTTCATAGTCTACATGATTTTAGAAGTTCCTTAGACCTTGCACTCCTAGCCACCCTTATAAGTTCACATTTTCTACTATTTTATTCTTTCACATCCTCAGACCTTAGACATCTACATTCTTCCACTCTAGGTTATGTACTCTAAGAAATCTTCACATACTTACTCACTTGTCTTCATATACTCACACATACACACTCAAAACAGATTCGAGAAATGTTATTTGTACATTCCATGCTTCCATGGATTTTCCCCAAATAATATGTCCATGGGGTTGGCTCTAAATCTTTTCAAAACTGAGCTATCAAAATACCTCTATGAAAACCGATCTCAATATTCTTCCATTGCACGTGATCTATTCATGGGCCCTTATCGCTTAACAACCTTTGGATGTGGTCCCTTGAATTGATCTTTGTTGTTGATATGTCCTCTACCCATAAAAAAAAAACCAAAGACATCATTGCACAAAAGTTGTTCGATTGGTCCTCGAATTAAATATCTGTTGTATATCTCATTCCCTACTAACCAAAACAAGTAACATGACCTAAAATCTCAAAAAATTATCTAAATATTTGCTTGATCAAACTTCAACCGTTGATTTTTTCTCCTTAGATTAATTCACAATCATCTGATCTGATCCTTGATTTAGTCTCAACCATCATTTTTTTCTGCATTCCCTGGATATTGGGACCACTGGGGTCACGGGCCATCATACCCCCTGGCCTTTAACCATGCACTTTCATTCTTTTTTTTTATCCGATATACCCATAATCACGTGCTCCAATATTCTTGTAACATGTGGCCCAATTAAAATGAAACACATGGCACTCACCATGGCACCAGGATATCATCCCACCATGCCATTGGAGCTTCAACAGAACCATGCTCCTCCATTATTCCAGTCTCCAATGCATGATATTGATAATGTAGTTTTCTACATGGAATCCTTTCCATGCATATTGGATGAAGGGGCATCTGTCATGGTTATGAAGTCATCACTTCCTCTGGCTCTTGTTTGTATTCCATGATGACTTATCACTTGACACATGGAACTGTCTTATTTTCATACGTGGTTCTGACATGGAATTGATGTGGCATCTAAGCTAGCCCTTTGGGGAATCATCCTATTATCCCATCAAGAATTCAACATTGCAATTACATTCAACGCTTTCGATATCGGATATCGAGATATCATATCATCGAGGCATCTTTCCTCCAAAACCTTTAACACTTCAATATTTATCTCTAGTCATACAATACACAATATATTACCCATTCCACTGTGTTGACGTGGTTCTTACATGGAAATTGGATCTTACGTGGAATCTACATGGATTTACATACTATCTTAGATGCTTACATGGTAGATGACATGGCCTCTCTATGGATTTGAAATGGCTACTGATGTGACATCTGAGATGGCCTACTAAGTATCACCCCNCCCCCCCCCAGAAATTTGGCATTGTGTTTCCACTTACTTTCACCTAATATTTGATATCCAATATGTTGATATCAGACGTATGGGGGAACTGGTCTATTGGGCCACTGAGCCCCTAGAAATTTCACAACAAGTTTTCAACAAACATTCCAAGACATTGATATCCGATATAACATGGTCCCCACAACTTAAAATATAACTCTATGCATGGAGTTCCATAGCTCATCTGTTTTCATTCAACCAATGCAATTCCACTTTTTCAATATAAACCCTTTGAAATCAATTCTTCTTTTGCATGTGGGATATATAGATTTCATGGAAATACTTCTATTGTTCCTTTATAATTTTACTTCAACTCCCTTACTAGGCATATAGTTGTCTGGGACGTCCTCTGCGCCATCAATCCTCAAAAACCTATAATTAATTAGAAAATGAAATGGATCTTCGACTCCATATCATCTCTCAGATCACATTTCTCTATTTTGGGGTCTTCTCATTCAAATTCCAATCTCCTTATCATACCCTAATTCATATGGGTTGATATCATAGTAAACTCTCAGCTCTTGCAGAAGATAAACAACACATAGTCACCTACTTAGTTTCTCATCATCACACAAGGTCATTCTCTACTTCCTCTGTTTGGTTCGACTTCCTTGGCTACTTATTTAACCTCAATGAAAACTTAATACACAAAATATCATCAATTTGAAAACACATTCATAGTCTCCCCCTATCATTGAAAACAATTAGTTTCCCCCTTCCTGTGACATCAATGACATCCATTATACACCTTCTCATGACATCAATGACAACCATGATTTTCATGGTCATGTCGACCTTCGAAATCAATGAAAACATTGATGTGATTGATGAATATTGATGTAGAGAATGTCTTGTCTACATGTTGACATCAATGATTGGTGTTGACATCAATGCCAATATTGACATCAATGCCAAAGGGGGAGATTTTTGGATCATGTTGTTATTGATGCCAAAGGTTTAATTGATTGATGTAAAAGGATTGATGTCAAGTGATTGACTGATGTCAGGGGATTTATTGATGCCAGAGGATGGATTGGTTGATTGATGATTGATTTAAAATGAACAATGTCTTGTCATTGCATACTAATTTAATGATGCATAGTTGGGTTGATGTAAAGATGAATCATTATTGTCTTATCATGGTTGATAAGGTGTACAAATGGATGAACTCCAAAGTGGTCCCCTTATGGTGAAATCCCTCATGGGAAGACGCTTTACGGTTGACTTATCCTAGAACTATGGTTGGAGAACCCATGCTTAAATGAGGAATAATGAGATAAATATCAATGAATTTGTCAGTGAAACTATCCTAGATGGATAGTGCTTGTCATACCATTTACGGTGGTATGTGGAATGTCGCATAAATCTTGATGGTTTGAGAGTTATGGCCTTATGAAGTTGGAGGACCCTCATATGTAGGCTTGAATCCCCAAAAGGTCAAATAAGTCAAAGATCTTGCAAAGAAGAAATTATTATTTAAATGATAAAGTGAAGTGACAAAGTCAAGAAGGATTATTCAAGTAATAAAGTGAAGTGACGAAATCAAAGAAGATTATTTAAATGATAAAGTGAGGTGACAAAGTCAAGGAGGAATATTTAAATGATAAAGTAATGGAGAAATTTCTAATTATGGAAAAGTGTTAATCCTAAAATGAGGAAAATGAGTTAAGTGACCTAGAAGTGGGTTAAGTGACCTAGAAGATGCTTCTAAGGAAGCTACTTGGAGAGTATAAATAAGAGGCTAGAGTATCTTGTGAAAGTACATCTCTTGAGAATGTATTGAAGATATATTATGAGAGAGAGGAGATCTGGAGGATCTCATGGATGCATTAAAGTTTTGGTATGTCTGAGATCATGATGACACAAATCTTGGAAGTTCAAAAACCCTAGTTTCTGAGGTATACGCGGGTTGTAGTGAGCCAGGGCACGTACATATGTGGGATGAATGAGGACAGGGAGCATACAGTGGATGAAGTCATGAAGACTTGTGTGTGTGCTGGTGCCAGGCTCTTGAATACTGAAGAAGGTTCCAGATCTGCATTCTATGGATGCAGATCTTCCATAGAAACTCTGGTATGGTTACATTATTGTCTTGATGGATACTCTTTCTTGTTGTGTGGTGAATTCTTAAGGCATTCTTGGTATGGATGTTGTGACTTGGTTTGTGTTGGTTGATGGAGTGAGTAACACTCTTATGATTCGACACTAATATGATTGCTATAGTATGCTGATAGCTTATACATGATTGAGTAGCATTCATATTGTATGGTTGAGGAGCATGAGTAAGTTGTTGGAGAGCTTGGATGTGTTGTGATTGGTTATGGGTCAGATTGGACAGTGAGAGACAACAAAGAATGTGATTGAAGGTTGCAAAGGATATGAGTTCATATTGAAGAGAAAACCCTAAGTACTCAGATGTGATACACAGGTTTTAGTACATATTGGCCGCGTACATACGCAAGTTGTACTACTATTAGAGCACATACATATGCATGCTAAACTATTGAAAGGTCATGTACCTATTGAAAGATTGATATATGTTGAGGATTGTTACCTCATCTCAGTTGGTGCTAAGGGTGTAGGTTGAGTCTTGCATTATAAGTATGTCACTCTTGTAGAGTTGTACTCTATTCAGTTGTTGTTGATAACCCAAGGATTTTAGTTCATAATAAAAAGAAAATTGTACATACATATTGTGTTCTTTGTGTTCCTTGTGGTGATGATTTTTTGATGATATATTGTTTTTACATGTTGTTGATATATGTTCACATTTAACTGGTTATAAATGATGGCAATAAGTAATGAGTAAATGGTGATTTCTAACTAATGAGTTTTTTGTAAGAGGGAAGTTTTGAAAAAGATCCCT
>SNQJ01S0057181.1:32801-43595 GCA_010110895.2 Picea sitchensis
AGAAGGCCTTGACTATAAGAATTAACAATATTGGAGGAGATTCATGAAGACACAAATGGATGATGAAGTTCCAATCCTTGACGAGAAAAACTATTCTACTTGGAGAATAGAGATGAGAGTTCATTTGAAGGAAATGGGAGTGGGTATTTGGAAGGCAACCATTGGTGGATCAATTTCATTGAAGAACAAGTCAAAGGGTGTATCTCAAAGGGAAGGAAATAAGAATGATGCATTGTCTCTCAATACCATTCTTAGTGGACTCTCAAGCCCTATCAAATAAAGCACGGGACAATGCACTTCCACCAAGGATCTATGGCTAAATCTAGAGGATACATATCAAATAAAAAAGGAAGACCTTGAAGACAATTCCATAAAGAACAATGAAGGCAAAGAATCTCCAAAAAGTATTGATTGCAATATTTCTAAATGTGATGATCTTGAAGACAATTCCAATGAAGGCAAAGAATCATGTGATAATGTTGGAAAAAATGAATATCTTGAAGGCATTTCAAATGACTTCAAAGAATCATGTGATGATGTTGGAAAAAAGGAAGGTCTTGAAGATATTTCAAATGAAGGTAAAAAATCCTCAAAAACCCTTGATTGCAATAATTCAAGATGTGATGATGTTGAATATTTCTCTACAAGTGAAGAAGAAAATGTACAAATAGTTTGTATAGAATCAATTGATTGTTATCCCATGGAATAAGTAGAAGAAAAACTATTGGAGCTTAAAGGGAAAGTTGAAAGGGGTCTGTTGGCCCTCGACCAAGTTTTGAGGAAACCTTGGTTAGGTTTGACCAAATTTTGGACTTCGACACATTGGTCGAGAAAGGAGCGCCCAGATGGAGCTAAGATCACAGATCTCACTAATTTTTCAGGCTATGTGGACCCAACAAGGGGTTCCTTAGGGTTTTTGTAATGGGTTATGGGATGTTGGCCCATGGTTTATCATATGTTTAGACATTTTTTGTAAAGGATTGTAAAAGTATAAGTAAGAATGTATTGTCGAAGAGTAGGGGATAGTGGGAAGTGGATAACTACAAGTAGCTATGAGTTTCTTTGTGCAACAAAATGTGTTTGTAAATCTCTGTGCTCAATAGAGAAGTTGGCTCTATGACTTGACCTAATTTTGGGAAGGAGGATCTGGTGCAGTGCACATATCTCTTGTTTGGTGCAAAGCTTGGCTCTATGGCTTGGTACAAAGGAGAAAATGAATGTAAGAGATTGAAGAATAATAAAGAAGATGAAGTAGTTGGTGGATGTATCCCCACACTAGGGTGAACCACATATATCTTGTGTCTTTGGTTTTCTTTTTGATTTTTTGGTTATGTTATGAATCTGCTCAGTGCCTTGAATGTTATATATAATAGATAGATATGTTGTTTCTTAGTGCTTTACTTGTGTTAAGGACAAATGAATGTTAGGTTTAACTCAATTTTATGTGCTAAGTGGTAGAAATGATTAATCTTTGTTGTAACTGTGTCGATCCATATTAGGGTTTGTTCTGTGATGTTAATGAATCTAATGAACTAATTATTATCATCTTCTAAGTGTTAATAGAGTACTCTACGAAGTGTTATTATCACACATATTTTTCCCAACTTGGTTATAGACACTTGTGTCCTGTAACCCCCCTTCTTCTACCTCGGGTGAGACTTCGTCTGCTTCCCAGGAGTTTCCAAAAGGGATAGTAGTTAGGGTTTTGTTGGTGCACTGTTGAAGCGTTGAACCATGGGACTTCCCCTGTGCCAACAAATGGTTCCATTGTCGGGACTTGAAACTGTGATTGTTGGGAACTGAAGTAAAGAAAAGTGAAACTCTATGCATAGGTCTACTGCTGAAGTGCGTAGTACTCTACTTGACTTGCGAATCTTTGTGCTAAGAAATAAATTTGATCTGAAGAAAAGAGGTCAGATCTTAAAAGAGGTAAAGCTTTGTGCTTTGATAAGAGTAAGATAAGTAAACAATTTTGTTTCGAAAGCATGAACTTAGGTATGTTTAATAGAGTATGTCCTAGTCTAAAGGCTAGGGCACAGTTGGAAGAAAGAGTTGATCTAAGTAAAGATAATATAAATTAAGAAATATATGTTCTTCCTATGCATAGAAAGAATTTTTGGACTAATAAGTGGATGCAAAAACCCAGAAAGAATTTTTGCAGATTGCAGGTCTAGAACTGTGATCCTAGTGCATAGTACAGGAGAGGTTGGGGAACATACAAGAGAAAAAGAGGATTAAAACTATGTTATAACTGCAGAAGACTAGGACATATTGCTAAGGAATGCCCTGGTACAGGTCCTATTTGTCTTTGTTGTAAAATTGTTGGTCATGAGGTCAAGGATTGTCCAAGGATGATTGCTAAAGTTGAAAGAATGAACATGAGATAAGAAAAATATGAAGAAATTCAAGAGACTAAGAGAATGTTAGAGAATCATAAAGAGAAAGAATCAGAGAAATCTCAGACTATGTTATCACAGTTGAAAGAAACAATCAATGATCACAAAGATGTCAGTTTACCAGAGATCCTGAAAGTAAAACAACACATAAGTGCAAGAATAAGAGACTTCGACATAGACTGTGTCTTGGAGGAAGAAACACAAGTGAATATTATGACAGAAGACACTTGGAAAATTTTGGGAAAGCCTACTATGGTACCTTCATTGGGAAGGATATGCTTGTTTAAGGGAAATATGATAACCTTATGTGGAAGACTTACTAATGTACCTATTATTATTCATGGAACATCAACTGAAGAAGAATTTGAAGTCATTAAGTTTGTTGAGAACAACGCCCCTTTCCCACTTTTACTAGGTAAGACTTGGATTGAGAAAGATCATATCAGAAGGAAACCAGAGGAAGAAGCTACAGAAAATAAAAAGCAAGAACCAAGGTATTTCATAGCTAGAAAAATAAACCAACTAATAGAAGAACGAGAAGATAAGTCGAAGAAACAAAGGGAAAAAGAATTAGTTGTCAAATTTGAAAGAATGCAAGAAGGTTTGAAGGACCTATACATGAAAGAAAGAAGAATACCCACCCTGGAATTAATAAGAGAAGGGATTTTAACTTAGAACCATTTGAGAGCACATCAATAGTGTGAATTCACTATGCTAGGAGAAGATAAGAATAAGAATGGAAAGAAGAATCCATAAAAAATTAGAGAGAATCAGATCACAGGAAATAAGGAAAGGAAGCTCAGTAAAAATAAATCCAAGTTATAAAAGCTATAGTAATATACAGAGAATAGATGGAAGAATTCACAGACTGGAACCTCGCAAGAGGCAGGTTCGCAGGATTTGAACCTTGCCAGAACAACAAGACTGCACAGAATGGGACTTCGCCATGACGAAGCTATATGAATGTTGGAGGTGCCTTGCCCATTAGAACGATGCTCCATAATGGATAGGAAACACATTTAAGGGTGGATGGACCACTTTTCAGATGTTGAGACTGCACCATAACAAACAGATTCACATTGATGGAAGCATTCCTTCCCATTGGAAGAATCTGTTATGGTGCCTCACTTATTTAACCTGTCGGATGCTGCATCGGGACCACTTTTTTCCACTCGTGATTAAATAATCCAAGAAGATAATTGATTGTGTGTTGAGCTATGCTATCAGAGGATAGACCTCACCATCCATTTATCTACCCCACCTGTTCGTTCTCCTACCCCAACCTGTCTGTTTAAAAGTGAGAATGTCGGGTGAACCTAGTGCATTAGAGAAGTCTTTCAAGGATGTCCTCAAGAAGATAATGGTCGACAGATAGTTCTCTGAAGGTGTATAGGCATCATTGACCAGCGGACTACATGCTTCCCTTTCAATTGGATGACGTTCTGGCCATGTCAACCCCATGACCAAGTAGCGAATTAAGCATTGTGGTGATTTGGCTAATGAAAAAAATATCTCGTAGATCTTACGAGAGTACATTCCACCATTGTATGGCATGGTTAACCGCGACAACATTCCACGTGATTATGAGTAAAATTTGTTCACCACGTATATTTCGAAGGGAATATGCATAGTCGGGAGTCAGTTGGGGCATATCTCACTACTGAAGAACATCGAATTTACTATTGGAGGCAGAAAGAACTATGCTATGCTCGCACCCCACCACTACTTGACAAAGACAAAAGGGAAGAATCCTCACCTCGTCTCCTAGCCATGGATTAAGGAGATGGCATAGTCCACCATGATAAATGTGATGAATATTCCCCATTTTGGCCATCACCAGGAGGTTAAGGCTTGCGTTAAACTCCTCTTGCCATGCTATCATGGCGGATACCTGTGTCTTGACCAATGGATTACTATGGATCTGGAACTGATCCACTTGATTACATGATTAAGCATGCAAGGACCTGACCCTCATAAGTTTTATCTAGGGAAGGCCTCAGACCGCTCCCTGACACAACGCATCAAGGAATCTTATGATGAAGTTGAAAAAGGAAAGTGAGGCTACAAGGTAGCCTCTATACAAGATGGCGCAATGTGCCTCTCTTGCCAACTTATAGATAGAAAGGTCATAAGGAAGAACTGCCCCACATAGGTCACCGGGTTCGTGGTGGACCTCGCAGGAAAATGTGTGGAGGGCATGTAGATGAATTGGGCAAGTTACCTCATCAATGAAATCAAGAAAGATTGCCACAAATCTCAGGATCTGGGATACAAATTCCACTTCAGCTGGCTGATCATTTTGATCGCATTTGTCTCCTGGAAAATTCCTGAAGGATCCACCTTTCCGGAGATAGAACCATCGTAGCCGTTGGCCACTAGGTTTTCTACCTTGTGGTACACCAACGATATGTCAAAGCAGTGGCGGTCCAACGCTATGTTCCATGCATATTATTAGCAACTGAAGGTTTCCATTGAATCATTTCCATGCATGACACCACTCAAACTGCACCAGTATAGACCAATAGAAAAGTTCCAAGCATATCCGCATTTCATGTATATCACTGAGTGTAGAGATGAGAGAAAGGAAGAGTTGTAATTGTACTATAAGCCAACAGATAAAGACATGGAGAATATCACCAAGCAATGGTTGTAGGAGTTACTTGTACTTATTTCTGATGCATAAATCTCCAACACTGACACCATAGGAAGCCCCATGGTCACCCAGGTTGAGCATGTCGGAAAATCCAGTGGGACAAAGAAGAATGATAAGTAGGAAGAAGTCCAGAATATAGATACCGATGAGGAGGACAACGCTTCTGAAGAAAATGGCTCTGGATCGCTAGGAGGAGGAGGAGATGAAGAAAATGGATAAGGAGGAGGGGATGAAGGATAGAAGAAAGGAGAAGGTGAAGCTACACCGCCGAAAGATCCCCCTACTGAAACAATAACACCGTAGAAGAGAAAGGT
The DNA here is from genome assembly GCA_010110895.2 of Picea sitchensis. Lineage (NCBI taxonomy): Eukaryota > Viridiplantae > Streptophyta > Pinopsida > Pinales > Pinaceae > Picea > Picea sitchensis. Next base: position 38,165 of record SNQJ01S0057181.1, read on the forward strand.
TTCTCCGTAGAAACCTTCGGTAAGAAAGAAGGCATGCACTAATAAGCCCCAGTTAGAGGCCACGCTCATGGAAGATGACATCAGTTTGGTCCACGGAGATATAGAGGATGCTTCCAAGGACATATTGCAGAGTTATGGAGAGAAGAAGGATGAAATATATGACATCTAAAAGGAATTGAACGAAGTGAAATAAGCTATTTGTTTGGTCTGCACAGTATTTACTACATCACAGATTGCGAAATTGGGGGATGAACCATCCCAATTGAGAAGACTTGCAGATGCAACAGAGGCTCGACTTCAAAAAGTCCAAGACGAGAAGGAGAAGGCTACAAAGGCCTTGAAAAAAGAGAAAGAGGAAGTCTTAGAGAAATTACGAGTAACACGGTACTGTGTAACCGCCTATGAAAATGAGAAAGAAGTGTTTCAAGCGATGATACAGGAGGAAAAATCCCAGCTACAAAGAGAAAAGGAGAAGTTGCTCACAAAATGGGATATGGTCAAAGAAGTAGTGAATAAATCATGTAGCTTTGTGCCAAGCTTGGCACAGGAGGAACAAGAGTCGGTCAAGTTTCAAGTGGTGAAGCTCATTGAGACCATCCAAAAGCTTCAAGAGAGGATAACAAAACTAGAGGTTCAAGCAGTACCGAGCACCCCCTAGGAGGTGCATGACCAAAGGGAGGAAGATGATAAGAACGCAATAGTAAGGATTAGAGCCCTTGCCTTAGAATGCAAACAACTTAGCGATAGAAGCGTGTAGACATATGAACGCCTCACAGAAGATCCATAACTAAATAAATTGGAAGCACAATTACAGGAGGCACACTAAAAGGCTTTCTCCATGCAGGCACAGATGAAGCTACTCACCATAGTTGAAAGAATGAAGAGATCTCACGAACAATGCATAGTGAAACATCAAATCATTTCCCTCCATGGAAGGGTAATGGAAGTTATGCAGAGGCTACAACATGTGCATGATGAAGCCTGTAAGGTATTCAAAGAAATTGAGGGACAAGGCTCGCAATTGGACCAAGTGGTTGCAACAATGGAACAACGCCTAGAAGGGCCAGTTACACAGCAGGTGATCCATGATCTCGTTGAGTAGGAGGCTCAATAGAAGCAACAAGTCGAGGCAACTCGAGTCAATATCGAGGCCTTTGAATCAACATTGCCCAGACCTGAGTGAATCGGGATGAGTCATAGGTGAGTTTTGGGGGCCTATTGGCCCTTGACCAAGTTTTGAGGAAACCTTGGTTAGGTTTGACCAATTTTTGGACTTTGACACAATGGTTAAGAAAGGAGCGCCTAGACAGAGCTGATATCACATATCTCACTGATTTTGTGGGCTATGTGGACCCAACAAGGGGTTCCTTAGTTGTTTTGTAATGGGTTATGGGATGTCATCCCATGGGTTCTCCCATGTTTAGGCCTTTTTTGTAAAGGATTGTAAAAGTATAAGTAAGAATTTATTGTAGAAGAGTAGGGGATAGTGGGAAGTGGCTAGGTGCAAGTAGTTATGAGTTGGTTTGTGCAACAAAATGTGTATGTAAGGCTTTGTTCTTGATAGAGAAGTTGGCTCTGTGCCTTGACCTAATTTTGGGAAGGAGGATCTGGTGCATAGTGCGTAGATCTCCTGTCTGGTGCAAATCTTGGCTCTATGGCTTGGTGAACAGGAGAAACTGAATGTAAGAGATTGAAGAATAATAAAGAAGACGAAGAAGTTGGTGGACATTGACCCACACTAGGGTAAACCACATATATCTTATGTTTTTGGTTTGCTTTGTGATTTGTTGGTTATGTTATGAATCTGCTCAGTGCCTTGAATGTTATGTATGATAGATAGATCTGTTGTTGCTTAGATCTTTAATTGTGTTAAGGATGAATGAATGTTAGGTCTAACTCAATGTTGTGTGCTAAGTGGTGGAAATGCTTAATATTTGTTGATACTGTGCTGATCCATATTAGGGTTTGTTTTGTGATGTTAATGAAGCTAATGAATTAATGCTTATCATATTCTAAGTGTTAATAGAGTACTCTACGAAGTGTTATTATCATAGATCTGTGTCCCAACTTGGTTACAAACACATGCGTCCTGTAACCCCCCTTGCTTCTACCTTGGGTGAGACTTCACCTGCTTCGTAGGTGTTGCCGAAAGAGATGATAGTTATGGTTTTTTTGGTGTGCTGTCGAGGCATTGAACCCTAGGTCTTCCCCTGTGCCAACAGGGTCTATATGAATACAACAATGACCATTATTATATATACTATAGCTATCTTTTGGATAACACTTAAAATTTTCTTAAGAAGAGTCAAAGGCACATATTGAAGTTAAAGGAAATGATCAAAGAACAAGAAGAGAGTAAAAATACTCAATTGGAAGAAAAGAAAGAAGAGATCACAAGACTAAAGAATGAAAAAGAAGATAATAAGGTAGATGATGAGATTAGCAAATTTTTTGAAATTATTGTCCATCTCAAGACCCAAATTGAAGAAGCCAAAAGGGTAGAGGAACTATTAAAGAATCAAGTAAATGAAAAGGAAGATTCATGTCATAAGTTAGAAGCTGAAGTTGTTGATCTTAGAAAGAAAGTAGAGAATTCAAACAAATTCTGGAATAGCTCACAAATATTGAATGAGATCTTGGAAAGTCAAAGATCACCAAATGATAAATCAGGTCTTAGATACAAGAGAGAAGATATACATGCTGAAGTAAGCACATCAAATAAGCACGAGGTAAGTCCCTCACTCTCAAAGGATGAAGACAATGTTTCAAATCAACCATCTACACAAGGAAAAGAAAATTTCAAAAGAACAAAGCAAGGAAGAAATAAAGAAGCCATATTTACACCTCAAAAGGGATGGATACCAAAGCAAAGGTATGAAAGTATTTTTCATGGTCAATGTTATTCATGTAATGAATATGGTCACAAAGATTTGGAATGCATATCTTATGCAAGGAGCGATAATGGAAGATTTCATAACACCATAAGGTGTTGGAGATGTGATCAAGTATGACACATTGTTGTTCACTATCACAACATGAGATGCTACAAATGTAGTGGATTTGGCCACAAATCCCAGGATTGTTGGAACACAAAAAGAAAGTCCATGATGAGGACTTTATATAGCATAAATAGAATAAGGAATGAAGTAAGGAAGGGAGACATGTTTTAAAAGAAGGAATCTCAGAGCTCAAGTTCTAAGAAGCAGGGACACCTTCATAAGTGGGTGAAAAAGACTGAAAAAACAGAGTAGAATGGAAGCCTTAAAGGAAGCTCAAGTGTGTCATCTATTGAAGCATACATGAGTGAAGATGGTAACAGTATCATACATACATAGGCTGACCTTGGATAGGTCCTGTACATACGTGAGTTGTCTATGCAGCAGGCCTCTTATATGTGGTAAAGACTCGAAAAAAAAGGCTATTCACATGGGTTGCATCTTGATGTAATGGTATAACTCTGTGTTGAAGGGCATGGCATAGTTTGTTTCAGGTTCTGGCATTGTTTTCTGTAGGTTTTCATGATTAAAAATTGGATTATGTATGGTGATGATATATATTGAAGGGCTATATTGGATGCATGGCACTAACTCATGAGTATAGATTGAGGAATTTTATGTTGAAGAACAATGTTGGTTATGACAATGAAGTTATGGCACTTTTTGTTATGAGATATAACATGATGGTGCTAGCTAGAGATGTCATTGATCTATTGAAGCACACTACTAGTACATGTATTGTTGGATGCTTAGTATTTTTTGTGGTGTATGGAGGTTGAGGCTGATCTATTGGGGTACATGGATGGTACATATTTGAGTTTCATTGATATATATTATGATGTATTATTAGAAACATATTTGTTAGATATCTTGGTGCATGCATTTGGCATATGGTTGGACTAATATTGGGACATGTAGTTGGTGATTTGATCATGTTGTACATCATTGATGATTATTATCTTTATCTATAGTTGTTTCATGATTGGTACACTCCTAGTACACTTGGTAGAGGCACCAACTAGCAGCTTGATTGGCACATGATTTATGGTGGATTTGGCATACATGTATGAGAATTCATCTTGTTGTGGTATTGGTGCATGGTTGATGTACTTGCTTGGTACAAGTGGTGATACATGTTTATGTACAGGTCTGGTACACTCATAGATGGTATATGTTTGGATGATAAGTACTTGTCTAAAAGTACACCATTCGTATTACTTTATTATCATATACTTTGGTACATGAGACACTTGATGGTTGTGGCACTTGGTTCATGGTAGATGCATATCATTGGTTATATGACACTTGCTTTGAAGCACATGGTTGACATGTTGGTAGAGGCATATGGTTGATACAATCCATTGATGATATCTTATGACACATTGTATGGTGTTGATGTACATGGTTGATTTACATGGGTGTTTTGCATGGTGGGCACACAATTTGGTACATGATGTACTTGGTTGATGTTTTATTCATGGTTCTCTATTTTATTGTTGACATATGTTTTTCTTCATGATGTTTGGTATGGCATGAGTTTGATGCATGGACAGGTCCAAGGATATTCATAGAAAGAGAAGTTGATCTATGATATGGTTTGAGCAATAGCATTTGCAGCAGAAGCATGCTTTCATATTGTAGAGAAGATAGGGGGAGACATACCTATAGGGGGGTTAATTCTTCTTCCCATGATTCTAGGAGGAGACATTTATCATATGCATGCTTGGTAAAAGAGACCTATATTTGGTGAAAGAGCATAGAGGCATAGCTCCAGGGTGAGCAATGATCACAGGGGAGCATGAACAATATGTATTCAACATTACATCAGAGTGATATCCCTTGTTCAAAAATGGGAGAGACTATTCAAAGGAATATCAAAGGCATTCAGATAGGGGGAGTAGCCCCAAGGGGAGTTCAAGTAGGGGGAGCAACCCCAAGAGGAGAATGAAAATTTTCCATTGATGTCAAAGGGGGAGAGATAGTCACATTGATGTGACTGATGATTATTGAGGTATAGCATGCCTTGTCTACATGTTGACATCAATGATTGGTGTTGACATCAATGTTGGTATTACTATCAATGCCAAAGGGGGATATTGTTGGATCATGTTGTCATTGATGCCAAAGGTTTGATTGATTGATGTCAAAGGATTGATTTCAAGTGATTGATTGAATTCAAGTGATTGAGTGATGTCAAGGGATTGATTGATGCCAAATGATGGATTGGTTGATTGATGATTGATATCAAATGAACAATGTCTTGTCATAGCATAATAATGTAATGATGCATAGTTGGGTTGATGTAAAGATGACTCATTATTGTCTTATCATGGTTGATAAGGTGTACAAATGGATGACATCTAAAGTGGTCCTAGAATTATGGTTGGAGAACCCATGCTTAAATGAGGAATAATGAGATGAAGATCAGTGAATTT
>SNQJ01S0057182.1:3305-15295 GCA_010110895.2 Picea sitchensis
AGAAACACAAGGTTTAAAACTTTGAGAAGTCTACATGCACAGGTATTGCTTAAAAGCACCTGAAGAATGTGTTGTGTTGTAGTCATAAGAATTGTCTAGTTGGTAAGGTTATGTCAATGATTTTGTCCATATTGAAACTAGCCAATTCAACCTTAAGAAACAAAAATTCATGTATGGCATGAATAGGCAGGCCAATAAATTATATTCCATGGGAAGTCCTACTAAAGAAAAAGAGAGTCACAGTGGCAAGATGTCACCTAGAAGGATTCTACTCTAGCTTTCTCGTTTGAGAAAATGACCACCAAAGTTAATACTAGTCAAAATTGTGCAATGGTGGTAGGTCTACTACCTACAACAAAGGTTGAGTCGATGATTATGTTTCCTCTCGAGTGTCCAAGAGGGTATGATCGTGTTAGATATAGGATGTGCCACTTAATTTTGGATCGAAGCTCGAAGCTTTGCACTAGTAAGTTTTCTTTTAAGGTGTTCATCACAAATTTCAAGCTTGCAAGTGTCTAGTTTGGCTTGGAGTTTTAATGGAACTCTCTTTTGAAGAGAGCATTGGAGAAACAAACAACAAGCTCCATTGTCACCCATAACATTAAAATACATTATGTATCGCACAACAATGATAATAACATGTGACTAGCGATTACCCCATGACCAATTGGTAGTCTTTAAACTTGCATGGATGGGGTTCAAAGTTCAAATCCCTTTCCCTTGTGTTATAGTGGATATTTGTACTGAATGAAGAAGTCTAAACATTATACGATTTGGACTTTTTGGCAATCATCACCAAAGTGTGATTACACAAGTTTTGGTCAAAGTGCAATTTCAAATACCCCTGTTGCACTCAGATTTTGGAATCTCAACAACAAATATTTTCAATTCCAATTCTTCTGAATTTTTGGTCAGATTTCAACCAAAAATGGTCAAAAATGTAATTGAAAAGAGTCCAAATATCGCAGTATGTTTAGACTACATTGTACCAAATCTATAGTGTTTAGTTTCATAGCTCTTCACAAACAATCAAAAAAGCCTCACACCAAAAAAAAAAACTATATTAGGATATTATAAAGGATGTAATGTGAGATAATATAAGTGTTATAGTAAGATATATTTCATACATTAAATCATTGTGACATTATTAAAAATATACATCATTTATAACTCTCCATTTTACATTTTCAAAGTGTGCATTTTTATATTATTATAAATCCACTATAGATCAAACAAAACATTTAGTCCTAAGAGTTGGCTCAATCAATCAATGTCACTATTACTAGGAGCTAATGACCCACCATGCTATTATGTAGAGCTACAGTTTGATTCCCATGGGGTCAAACACACTAAGTCTACAATAATTTGCTTTACATTGGACACCATCCTCAAAATGAAGGGAAGTGTCTGAGAGTTCCTGGGAAGTTACTTCTAAGAAAAATAAATAGCCAGGATGTTGCCATTAATCTAATAGACTATGCAAGTCTTCAGTTTCATGTCCACACAGCCAAACACACTTAATTTAAACCACCAGATGTACACTAGGTATCATCCTCAAAAGTAGAAAAAGTGCCTAAAAATTTTCCAAGAGTTATTTCGAAGAGGCAAAAATAAAACAAAACATTTACCATCTACTTTCTCGAAGTGTTTCACATCTTGAAGTCCTATATCTACTTCTAAAATCTACAAACATCAAATTCCTTTACTATTTAAAATACTACATATTTTTCATAATTTTTTAATGAGTGCCTTACCAATTCCATATTTTTCATAATTTTTTAATGAATACTTTACCAATTCACATACCTCACTGAGGTAGCTTGCAACTATATTGCCCACATATTCCTCTACTACAATATGCATATGCAAGTAATGGGACTATTCTTATTAAATCAAGACTATATAACTCTAACATGATCTTTAAAAATTTAAATAAAATTGCATTGAATCATTTTGTCACTATTATGTTTTGCTACTTATTCCCAAGGATGCCCAAAACACCATGATTATGGCCTTGTACTTAAAACCATGCAATCGCCAATTCAAAGGGTGCCTGCTCACCTTGCAACTATGGACTCAATTACATGCATGCAATTGTTTATTCACAAGTGCTTATATACCGAAGGAGAGATTAAACTAAAAATAGGTATAAACAACGTCATTGTTTACAATACATATACAGATTATCAAGGGAAATCAAAAGATAACAAATCTGTTCACGTACCCCTTTACCACAATATTTGTTTAGTATTCACAACCTTGCAGTAATGGAACTCTAACCTTTGCACCATAATTGGACACAAATTATGCCAAAAGATAAACTAATTGTTGTTGATCCTCTACCACAAAAATATGGATTATCATTTACAACCATGCATCATCAATACAGTGATTGATTACTTGCCTGGAGGAGCGATTAATCTCAATTAGGATAACTTCAAAAAGAATGCTCACAAACAAAACTATATAAATAAAACCAGATTGGAAAGAGTTTATCTCATGGAAAAAATTTGGCATTTACAATCTTGCAACGATGGATGCAAAGTCCTTGCTCAACAAAGGAAAAATAGAAAAAATAAACTACTCCGACATTGATATAAATAAATACGAAAAACAGTCTTGCAACGATAGATGCAAAGTCCTTGCTCAGAAAAGGAAAAAATAGAAAAAATAAACTACTCCGACATTGATATAAATAAATACGAATGCTTTCAGACTTTGGACCTTGACACTATGCAACAAGCAAGCCTGGCATACATTTGCAATAGAAAATCAAGAACAAAAAGAGAACATGACAAGGCAGCAAGTGCATACAGCAGAGAGAATAGATCTATAATATTTTCGGGAGATCATTTGAAAAAGGCAAAACAAAAACTGATAACTAAACTAACTCTTCAGATGCAGTGGGCTCCAGAACACAATGATCACTTATAGGGATCGGACACTATTCAATAAAGTCAACCATGAAAGATCATTTCATGTGCCTAATATACATGATGTCAAACAAACATTCTGAAATCAAGTATAAAAGACCCAACCTAGATCTATGTTCATGAGCAGATACATGATGCCAAACAAACATTCTGCAATCAAGTATAAAGGACCCAACCTAGATCTATGTTCATGAGCAGTCGCATTGTCCAATATACCACAAATATGCTAAACCATACTACTGCACATACTCTCAACGTATCAGTAGGATGATAAACAAACTGTTTTAATAAATTACCGCAATACAACGGCACAGGTTACAAAGATATCTGTAAATGAAGAATCATGAAGAGACTATACTCAGACCTGACCTAACCTAACTAGTGACCACTGCTGCTGCAGCACCATCTTAGTTATACAAAGAAAGTGCAAAGTGTATTCTCAAAATCTGAAGACTAATATGAATGGGCCTAATGGTTAAGAGCATGTCTTTTCTCTTAAGAGGTCACAGGTTTGTATCCAAAGGAGATGGGATATGTACACCTATGTCTTTTCTCTTAAGAGGTCACAGGTTTGTATCCAAAGGAGATGGGATATGTACACCTCTGTTAAAATTATATTATTATTATTATTATTATTATTATCATTTTTCTCCATAAAATGTGAAAAGAACACAGTCAAAAATTTATACTAAAATCAAAAATTGTCAATCTTCAAAATACCTATAGAGAAATATATTAAAAAGGCAGCCTCAAAAAATATATACGATTGTAGTGAGAATATAGTATCCAGTTCGACAGTGGAGTGTTCATATCGAAGAAAAAACAGAAGAAACAATATACAATGAAAATGTTAAAGATCTACCACTAGAGCCGGAAACAATTAAAGCATGGCATATGGGCAAAAAGCATCGCATACGGGTAAAAGGCATTCTGAACAAATATTGAACAATTACAAGTTCAATTATAATATTATTTACTACCAAAAAATATTAAAATAGCGAGATATCATATTTTCTAACATTTGATAAATAACGTCCACATACGCACTGATTTGCCCCACATGCATGCCTGCCTGCTTGATGATTCAAGGTTTTTATCTCAATATGACAAGCTTGGTCTGACCAAAAAAAGCTACTAACAAATCCTTTTTTCATAAAGAACTGGTGTACCATAAACAACATTATAAATGAGAAAAACTTAAATTGACCAAAAACCTAACATCAGCTAAGCTCGTATTTGCTGCAGTCTCTAAAACTAAAATTACTAAAACAGTTGAACAGTTCCAAAAGCATTGTCAGAGAGGGTTCTCCTTTTTCAGCTTCGAAAGTTCACGTCTGATTAGTGCTCCCCTCTGCATTAAATATAAGATGTGGTTTCAGATAGCATGAAAATTAACAAAATAATTTTTTATTGTTTAATAGCTTAATTTTTAAACAGCACAAACAGTGCAGTTATCTGACTTTAGTTTTGAAAAGGTGGATAGCATTCTTGAAGCTGGAAAAAAATATAACAAGAAACCAAGAACAAACCTTGATCTTAGCCAGCATGATTTTAAATCGCTCAAAGTCATTCAATTCAGCTCTTCGCTTTTGAACRATCAATTTCCGACCCCATGAACTATTGTCCCACCTCTTTTGAACTTCTGTTTAATTAAATWCATATCAACACAGTTATCATCCCACTTCCAGGATCCAGGTAACCAGAAAGGCATCWGTAAATTAGGTCTGCGTAGTAAAAATATTGATACCTGCAGCCTCCATGGCCTCAATCAGAACTTTCTTCTTTGGTACTCTAGGAATATCAATTTTGATATCAGTTAGAGAGAGCCTCTTAAAGTTCATTTGGCATCTCACCATCTTAGGTGAATCAACCAAGGCCTGCAAAAAAAATACAATGTTTAGCAATCATTTTTGTCGTCTGAATCCCACATAGGTGAAAAAATGGACTCTGAATAGTGAAATGGTCAGAGCTGATTTTGGTAACCAACAATAAATAAAAAAGGATAAAGCTCAAATTCTCTTTGTTATTCATAGAAACATACGTGCTTTCAGCAAGCTGTGCCTCGGACATTTTCATTTGTCAGATAAAATGTTATAGACTTTACACCCAATTTGATCTATCAAAACAACAGACCATTCACTTTCCAGGAGTCCCAAACCTGAAGGAAAAGTTCATACTTCACATCAAGTTTCATTAATTAGGAGAAATGTTGCACGGTCACACCTTCCACTCTATTGGAAGAGAAGGAGAATATTTCCCATTCTCTTTTATTTAGCTATTCAATTTGATAAATTGAAGTGTATGTCTTGCACCCTATTTCATTTATGCAAAATAAGTCCAAACTCCCCACTTGTCAAGAATCAAGATCAACAAAAAAAAGGTCCAATAATTTTACATGCTTCCTGGACCTGCATGGCCCGAAGGTCCACAAAATATTTGTTTTCTGGACCTGCAAGGGACAAAGAACCTACACTGCATAGCCACTACAGGACTTCAAGGCTCATTTATCAGTCCAATGACGCATAAAATAACCTTGAATATATAATGACCTAAATTTAGTAAGTAATATATGATGTCAACAAAGTCACCTGACACGAAAACACGGGACACGGAGGACACAGTAATACGAGTATCCGATACAGCCACGGCGACACTCAAAATCAGGACACGGGGGACACGTTGTATATATATATAATTTTAATATATATATAAGTTAAAAATTACTGAAATAGACAAAATATTGATAGATCATAGTAGATATTGATCAATGATACATCATGAACTCCAAAAAGATACATCATACAAATCAACCGATGGCTGAAATGATGAAATCCGACTTCCTCCACAGGCATATAAATTAATGAAACAACTAAAAGACAAGAAAAAAAACGCTTTTTAACCTCCCACGGCCTGCTTTATGAAGGACACGTGTCATAAAATCATGACACGTCCTTAGAATGGTGTTCGATGCGGTTTTATGACGTGTCCTTACCTCATGACACGGGTTGAAGTGGTGTCCGACACGTAACATAGTGTGTCATCACAATGACACCGCAGATACAGACACTTGGCCCATAAGGGACGTGTCAGGTGACTTGGGATGTCAACTATTTGACACAGGTCCATAATAATGCGTGCACGCAAAACTTTGTGCATGAACGTGTATGGCAAAGTTTTTTAGGTTTGAAATATTTTCTTATGTTTTACCCTTTTTTCTAGGCATACTCTCAGGTTTCATTAGGGATTTGTCATGAACAATGAAATGAATGCAGGTTCAACAAGGATTTGTCCTAAAATCCTGACTTTGTCCCAAGAAGAACCCATTCCTGAACTAAAACTTGTTTTGAGAATACAGCCCAGGTTCAAATATCTACCATGTAAACTAGGTAACAAAGGTCCAGATATTGCATTCTATTTCATTTAACAGCCTTTCATGCACTAGTTCCAATTTTATTTTCATTAACTGTCTCCAGGATATTATTTGAATTTTGGATGCTGCATACTCAGATTGTTCTGTCTTTGCTGCTTGTTGTCAATAGCCACTCTGTAAACAAAATTAAATGCCAAGTTGGGTTATTGACCACATACAACAAACACAGAAATAAAATATTGTAACATCCGAGTAGAATCATGGAGACGACCATCTGAATGAAAATAAAGCCAGAAATAATGCAGCACACAATGGATAACAATTAAGAGATCTATATACATAACTACAAATGGTTATAGTAATGCGGGAAACAATGATTACGGCATAATGAATTAAATCATTATGTAAAAAGATACTGAGAGGCTGTGGTTCAGAGGGATTGTATGCTATTGTCAGTCTTTTTTGCCATCATAACTGATTTTTTGGTTTCAAAACAGGATCAAAGCTTCTACTATTGGTCTGGTGCGTAAAATGATTTGTCAAATTTCAAGGCAGAAATAGGCTATTGTAACATACCCCGGCCTTCAAAGCCGGTCATGCCAACGAAAAACTTTCATGCTCTGATATAAATTTGTAGCATCCCCAGGCATCCCAGGGCCGGGCCATGCCACCTTTACAGAAAGACTCACTTTTATTTGCGGAAATATATCATACTTAATAAATTGAAAACAACATCTACTTTCTGTTAACATACATTTATAATGCAGATTTAAACAGAAACATTCTGCTACAACACAGATTTATGCAGAATTAACAGTAAAACATACATGCAGCAAACACAGGCAATTCTTATAAATAACAGACATGTACTTAAACACAGCATGTGACATTAACACTATTGATACTTATCTTTTAATTGATGTCCACCAATTGCGTGCAGACCTTCCACGAACCTCCCAGCCTTAGACCACGCTGCTCATCATTCTCAGCAGTGGGTCACCCCCGAGTTGGGACTAAACTCCACCCAGGGAAGGGATTCCTAGGCTAGGCAGAGACTACGGAAAGTCACACAGTACATCAGGAAAAATTCCCTCCCAGGAGGCAACTTACGCACACATCTCACAGCCTCTTATTCCCCACATGCCTGTCCCGCCCAGGGAAGTATACACCTTCATTGTTCAACAGTCCATCAGCTGCTCCACTTTCCTTCCAAGGCTTCAGCAACAGGCCAGACAGGAATTCTCAGAGCTCTATAGCTGTTGTTGAGCTCCCTCCAGAAGAATTCACTTCCCCAGCAACCTCTCTCACCTGGAGAGAGTTGCTCATAGGCCTGACAACCTGCTTCTTCAATCCACGAGCCTGACAACCCGCTTCTTCTGTCTAGCTCCTAAGTCAAACGATAAGGGCGATGGCGGCAACAGAACTCGTGTATGGCACAAATGATGGCAGCAACAACCAACCGTTAAGGCAGGGTACGGGCTCAAGCAAGTACAGGTGCATGCAAGTTACAAAGGTCGACGATGGAGGAGTTTCAACGATGGAGAGAATGACTCCGTCCATGAGTCCGTGAGTGTGTGATGAAAGATGGCCAGAATGGCCGAGCAAACCCCACAATGAATTGATTTCCCACATAAAACTGCATGTCCCAAATCGAACACTTGTCCTCTTGAAGTTGCATGAGCTCCACTTCTCATTCGTTCCCCTTCCCACATGAACTTAGGATAACAGGAATTATTTCCCAAACCTTAGTCTTTTAGGAAAATATATTATAATATTCCCTTGGGTTAAGCCCTCAAGCTTAGCCCTTTTTCCTAACCTCTTAGCCCCTTCCCTTTCCCTACCTAGTGGAGCTTAGCCCCCCATAACTCTTTCTCCGTGGTCGGTCTACACGCAACGATGTAATTATATTAATGATGTGAGTATTTACATATACAAAATCAGACTCTCTGGCCTTCAGCATCTAGGCTCTTCGGCCTAATAAAGACATAAGCCTCCCAGCTTATAAACACTTGGCTCATCAACCTATAAACATATTACAATTCAACAAAGGCTCGGCCTTGGGGTATTACAATCCCCTCCCCTTATTTATGCACCGTCATCGGTGCATCATATTTACATATTACAGCAAGATTTTCAAAAATCCTCAAAAAGATGCGAGTATTCTACCTGCATGGCCTCTTCGTGCTCCCAAGTGGCATCCTCGGGACCGTACCAGGTCCATTGGACCTTTACAAGCTCGATGGCTCGATTTCGGAGCTGCTTGATTTTCTGGTCCAGAATGTGTATCAGATGCACTTGAAAAGCGCCTTCTTGCTCCACCTAAATCACATTCCAATCAATAACATGATTAGCATCAAGTATATATTTCTTAAGCAATGATACATGGAATACATTATGAATGGTCATAGATGCAGGTAATGCAAGCATATAAGCTACAAGCCCAATCCTTTCTAGGATTTCAAATGGCCCACAATAACAAGCTGCCAATTTGGAACAGTTTCCCAACTTGAGGGAACTTCTATTGACCTTTACKTTCAGAAACACATGATCTCCAATACAAAATTCTCTGTGTATTCTGCCCTTATCAGYGTARCTTTTCTGCTTGTCTTGAGCAGCRTTTAAATTCTGCTTAATCTTTGACATCTGCTCTTCTATTTCCTTGAGCAACTCGTGCCCAACTACAGCTCTACCAGTTGAGTTGTCCCAGCTTATGGGTGTGTTGCACTTTCTGCCATAAAGTGTCTCAAATGGACTCATCTTCAGAGATGTCTGGTACCCATTGTCGTAGGGAAGTTCTACCAAGTGTAGATAATCCTCCCACTTTGATAGTTTGTCCATCACATACATTCTTAGCATATTCTCTATTACTTGGTTCACCCTTTCTGTTTGCCCATCAGACTCGACATGATAAGTTGTGTTGAAGTTCAGATTGGTTCTGAACCCTTTGAATAATCCCTTCCAGAACTTTGAGGTGAACTTTGGGTCTCTGTCAGACACAATTGTCTTGGGTATGCCATGCAAGCGTGCTACTTCCCTCATATAAATATCAGCAACATTGGTTGCCTTGTGAGTAATCTTCATTGGAATGAAATGGGTAGCTTTAGTAAGCTTGTCCACCACCACCATGATAGAATCATGTTGCTTGCTTGTTCTGGGCAATTTGGTGATGAAATCCATTGACACTACTTCCCACTTCCACTCAAGAATGGGCAATGGCTGCAACAACCCAGCTGGGTGTCTATGCTCAGCCTTGACCTTTTGACACTCCAGACATTTAGCAATGTCAGCAATTTCCCTCTTCATGCTTGGCCAATAATACTGGCTTTTGACTGTTGCAATTGTTTTTTGATATCCTGGGTGTCCAGGATAAGGTACATTATGCATCTCCTTCAAGATCGTACTCCTCAATTCATGAGAATTGGGTACATAAATTTTGTTCCTGTATAGGAGCATTTCATCATTTCCCAATTTATAATCTTCAACCTTCTGCTGCATTTTACCTTGCTATAATTTTGTTACTATCTCCATGTACTGCAAATCCGCTTTTGCAACCTCAGAAATTCTGCCTTTAAGATCAGTTTGATACATGCTAATGGTTGTATCATGTAGTTCATGCACTCTTCTGTTGAGTGCATCAGCCACCTTGTTCTCTTTTCCTCTGAAGTGCTTGATATCAAAGTCATACTCACAGAGGAATTCCAACCATCTGCTCTACCTGGCATTTAAAGTTGGTTGATCAAACAAATATTCAAACCATTATGGTCTATCCTCGGCTCAAATCGTTTTTCCATGAGGTAGTGCCACCACTTCTTCAAGGCGTGCACTATGGTTGCCAACTCCAAATCATGAGTGGCATAGAGCCTTTCATGCTCTTTCCATTTTCTGGATTCAAAACATATCACAAACCCATTCTAACCAAGGACTCCACCAAATCCTTCTTTGCATGCATCTGTGCAAACCACAAAGTCTTCATTCAGATCAGCAATCCTCAGAATTGGAGCACTGGTTAACAACTGCTTCAATTGTTGGAAGCTTCTTTCACATTCTGTTGTCCACTGAAACTTCACCCCCTTCCTTTGCAAGGAAGTAATCAAGTGAGCAATCCTTGAAAACCCTGCAATGAATCTTCTATAGTAACCAGCTAGACCCATGAAGGATCTGACTTATGTCACATTCTTAGGTGTTGTCCACCCTTCAATCTTTTCGAGGTCCACCGCTATCCCTTCTTCGGATATGATATGCCCCAAATAGTGAATTCGATTCTGATAAAATGAGCACTTGCTCAATTTGGCATACAGTTGGTGCTCTCTTAACACTTGTAACACCATCCTCGGGTGATGCTCATGCTCTTCTTCTGACTTGGAATATACAAGGATGTCCTCCAAAAAGACAATGACAAACTTGTCTAAGTATTCCCGGAAAACACTATTCATTAAGCACATGAAAACAGTGGGTGCATTTGATAACCCAAATGGCACCACTGTGAACTCGTAATAACTGTACCTTGTTCGTAAGGCAGTATTGTTGATGTCTTCATCTATGATCCTTACTTGATGGTATCCTGACCTAAGATCAATCTTTGAAAATATCCTTGCATCCTTTAAATGATCGAGGAGATCATCAATCCTTGGCAAAGGATACTTGTTCTTTATAGTTAATTTGTTTAACTGCCTGAAATCAATTCACAACCTCAATGTCTCGTCTTTTTTCTTTACAAATAAAGCTGGGGCACCCCAAGGTGACACACTTGGGCGTATATACCCCTTCTTCAAAAGCTCTTCAAGTTGCATTTGCAACTCCTTCAGCTTTGGTATACTCATCCGATAGGGATTCTTCGATACTGGAGCAGCTCCAGGCATCAAATTTAAGGAGAAATCAATATCTCTCTTTGGGGTAGTCCTAGTATCTCCTTAAACGCATCCTCAAACTCTTTTAGGACTACATGATCCTCAAGATTTGGCACCTTATCCTTAGGAGCTTCCTCCATATGAGCTGCAAATATTTGGCAGCCCTTCCTGTAGCACTTCTTCACCTGCATTGTTGAGAGTTCTCGGATAGTAACTGCCCTGAGAATTCCTTGGACTGTTCTTGGGTTCCCTTCCTCATTCACGCAAGTAAATGTCTTGTTATGACAGTCTAAGACAGCATGATGTTGGTCCAACCAATCCATACCAATTAAACAGTCATATGAACCCAAGGGCAGGATGTTCAAATCTGCCTTGGTACTTGGCCCATTCATGTCTACTGGACATGATTTAACCAGCTCAACAACTTTTCTCTTAGCTCCTATAGCCAGCTACACTAGCCAAGATTTCCCATTCTTGCTTCTTGGCAATTGCAATCTTTCCACTACCTTAGGATCTATATAGCTACGACTAGCTCCTGAATCTATTAAAATAGTTAAGGCATGGTTATTGATCATGCCTTCTACTTCAATCATGTGTGATTGAAACTCTGCTTGCTTGTTGTCCAGGGCTGCATAGATCCATGGAACACTTTTGCCTATGTCCTCCACTGTTTCTGCTTGTTGTACATTGTGGAAAGCTCTCACTTTGTCTTTTCAATGAGGACAGTCTCTATACAAATGATCTCCTTTACAACCCCAACATTGAATGGGTGTTTGCCTTGGCCTTTGCCCACCTGTCTCGGTGATTCTGGGCTCTCTAAGGGTTTGTTGTCCCTGAGAA
>SNQJ01S0057182.1:18423-36848 GCA_010110895.2 Picea sitchensis
ATACCAATCTGTAACATACCTCGGCCTCCAAAGCCGGTCATGCCAACGAAAAACTTTCATACTCTAATATAAATTTGTAGCGTCCCTAGCCATCCCAAGGCTGAGCGATGCCACCTTACAGAAAGACTCACTTTTATTTGCAGAAAATATCATACTTAATAAATTGAAAACAACATCGACTTTCTGTTAACATACATTTATAATGGAGATTTAAACAAACATAAACATTCTGCTACAACACAAATTTATGCGGAATTAACAGTAAAACATACATGCAGCAAACACAGGCAATCCTTATAAATAACAGACATGTACTTAAACACAACATGTGACATTAACACAATTGATACTTATCTTTTAATTGATGTCCACCAACTACGTGTAGACCTTCCACGAACCTCCCACCCTTAGACCACGTTGCTCATCACTCTCGACAATGGGTCACCCCCAAGCTGGGACTAAACTCACCCGAGTAAGGGATTCCTAGGCTAGGCAGAGACTACGGAAAGTCGCACAGTACATCAAGAAAGATTCCCTTCCAGGAGCCAACTTATGCACACAGCTCACAGCCTCTCATTCCCCACATGCTTGTCCCACCCTGGGAAGTATACACCTTAATTGTTCAACAATCCATCGGCTACTCCACTTCCCTTCCAGGGCTTCAGCAACAGGTCGGACAAGAATTCTCAGAGCTCTGTAGCTGTTGCTGTGCTCCCTCCAGAAGAATTCACCTCCCCAGCAACCTCTCTCACCTGGAGAGAGTTGCTCACAAGCCTGACAACCTGCTTCTTCAATCCACAGGCTTGACAACCCGCTTCTTCTGTCCATCTCCTAAGTCAAACGATAAGGGCGATGGCAGCAATAGAATTCATGTATGGCACAGATGATGGCAGCAACAACCAACCGTAAAGGCAGGGTACGGGCTCAAGCAAGTACAGGTGAGTGCAAGTTACAAAGGTCGACAATGGAGGAGGTTCAACGATGGAGAGGATGACTCTGTCCATGAGTCTGTGACTGCGTGAGGAAAGATGGCCAGAATGGTCGAGCGAACCCCACAACAAACTGATTTCCCACATAAAACTACATGTCCCAAATCGGACACTTGTCCTCTTGAAGCTGCATGAGCTCCACTTCTCATTCGTTCCCCTTCCCACAAGAACTTAGGATATCAGGAGTTATTTCCCAAACCTTA
The DNA here is from genome assembly GCA_010110895.2 of Picea sitchensis. Classification (NCBI taxonomy): domain Eukaryota; kingdom Viridiplantae; phylum Streptophyta; class Pinopsida; order Pinales; family Pinaceae; genus Picea; species Picea sitchensis. The sequence goes on from SNQJ01S0057182.1 coordinate 19,616, forward strand.
GTCTTTTAGAAAAATATATTATAATATTCCCTTGGGGTTAAGCCCTCAAGCTTAGCCCTTCTTCCTAGCCTCTTAACCCCTTCACTTTGCCTACCTAGTGGAGCTTAGTCCACCGTAACTCTTTCTTCGTGGTCGGTCTACACACAGCGATGTAATTATATTAATGATGTGAGTATTTACATATACAAAATCAGGCTCTCTGGCCTTCAACATCTAGGCTCTCCGGCCTAATAAACACATAAGCCTCCCAGCTTATAAACACTTGGCTCACCAGCCTATAAACATATTACAATTCAGTAGGGGCTCGGCCTTGGGATATTACAGCAATGACGAAACTGTTTAAGACACCAAGGGATAGCCTTAAGGACTCAAAAAATTTAGTTTAACTGATTTTTCCATTGCCATCCTTGAGTCCAGTGCTTGGCTTCATATGTTTCTAAGTAAAGATTTTGATTTGCTCTTTCTGCATGAGGGGTCTCCTGTTCTTTACTCTTACTAGCAGTGGGAAAACAACTGATCCGTAAATGAGGGACTTATAGCCCACTTGCTTCACCAACACAGATCCTTGCGGAATAAAACTTCTTGTCTCTGTCTAAGCTCTGTTTTCAGGCCTATACAGAGTGCTGTCTTCTGGAGGCTACTAGGCCTCCGTGCTCTGCCCTGTATAAGGATCTCTGCAATCACCTCGTTCTTCAATGGCATGTAAGCTTTGCAACATGCCAAGCAATGCTCTAGGTGAATGGATGGCTCCTTTTCTGCATAACCTGCACACAAGGAAATAGATGAGAGATCTCTAACTTTGTCACTGAGAACACTGTACAACCTGCTGTCTATGCTAAGGTAAATGCTCCACAGGTATGTTTGCCTCCCAGGTCTCTTGACTACAAACAAGGTAATGGGAAATGGATGTGTTCCAGTTCTCAACTACATTAATGCAACATACAGCTCAACCACATCAAGAGAAACAATGAATGCCTTCAACAACTCCTCATGTGGATCAACACTGTCTTTATCTAGAACTGGGAGGAAGGTAGCAAGGCACTCAAGTTCAATCAAAGTGGTGCCAAATTAGGCAAGAGCCAGTGTCAATTATAACCTGCTCTTCAAGCTCAAACATAAATAAAATTGTTCAAGTGGCACACAAACAACCAATCTAACTGTGTAGAATACTAATAGCAAGACAAACCCACACTACTCCATGGTTTGAGAGGTGTGTACCGGCCGCTTACAAATTAATAGGATACATTAAAAAAACTGCAGAACCCTTGAGCTGAAAGTCTCTGTAGTTATAAAGACACAAACTCATCAACTTAAGATGGTCACTAAGCAGTATTATCCTTATTTAGGGGTGTGAAATGTCTTTGTGAGCTTTGCACAAGCCAGACAAACATCGTCTTAGTGACATGGAGATTTCTATTACTTGGTGTGGACGTTGAAGTACCACACAGATTCCAGCACAAATAGAAATGACAGTATTACCAAGATAAAGATCCAACATTTGACCCTGATATCACCTTATTGGACTCCCTGAAATTTCACCAGGAGGCAAGCAAACAATTGCAGCCCCTTAATACACTGAATATGGAAGCCACGGGATGCTGGAGCTTTACGAGCTGCTTATAGTAGACCCTCTCTTGCACAAACTCAGTGCACTACTTTCTCCTCAATGCAAAGGTACATGGGGATGCTGAAGGTGGTGCTCATTATATTGAGAATTTGATGACAGCTCCATTAAGCCTTCATGTGCATTGCACTACATTGATTAGGGTTGCAATTGGTTATATCTGTAGGTAAGGCATGTGAAACATGGACCTGTAGATAGGCAGCCTTTCCCCTCCTATTTCATTATGTTCCATCTAAGAACTGACTGGAATTGCAGAGTTCTGATTCGTGCGGTGTCTTTACTACAGTAAAAGATGAACATCCTCTACCGTAAATAACCTGTAGAACAACTCTGATGAGTAAATGACCTCCACCATGGATTCATCCTCTTCAAATAATTTCTTGATGGCATGAATAGCACACAATCATTTTGTTGTTGATTTATGCCATGGAATACAATATGCACGTATAAATTTCGCTCAGAACGTAGCTGGAATGGCATTCCTGGGATGTATAAGCCGTACAAGCCATCAGACACAGTGCTCCCTCCTTGGGACAGCAACACAAGGACGACATTTTCTTGAGCTAGCCACAGCGATGGAGTAAGGACAGCAGGGAAACAGGAGTATTACAACAGTGAATCAATTTTCTAGTATGCAGCCATCACAAAAACGCCCTGTCAACAGTAAACTCAATGGAAAGTGCATACGACTATACTAAATGCCAAACATTGTTAATAGACAATGGAAATGATGGAAACCCAGGGCAAAATTAGAAATGTAGCAAGAGAATCGCAACAGTCACTTAATGGAAACCGTAGATCTCCAAATCTAAATTGAATCAAACGATGGGCAATATAGAACCGTTGATGTTCTTCACTGGCACACAAAAAAGAAATCTCGCACCATAAAATGATCGGACAGCAATTTAATATGAAGAAGAACAACATCAAACACAAAATGAACACACTGATTTTACCCTGGAAACCCCAAATGGGAAAACCAGCTTCGGATTGGGGCTGTCTTTTCATTTTGCAATCTGTGGTACAATGCTTTCATGGCTCTCTATGCCTCCTCTTCTCTTGGYCGAAAAGACCCATCGAGAATGAGAGTGAAGGAGGAAATAGGGAGAGCTGGGGAGTAGGTACTAGGGGGAAGGCATTCCTGGGATGTATAAGCCSTACAAGCCATTAGACACAGTGCTCCCTCCTTGGGGCAGCAACACAACGACGACATTTTCTTGAGCTAGCCACAGCGATGGAGTAAGGACAACAGGGAAACAGGAGTATTGCAACAGTGAATCAATTTTCTAGTATGCAACCATCACAAAAACGCCCTGTCAACAGTAAAGTCAATGGAAAGTGCATACGACTATACTAAATGCCAAACATTGTTAATAGACAATGGAAATGAGGGAAACCCAGGGAAACATTAGAAATGTAGCAAGATAATTGCAACAGCCACTTAATGGAAACCGTAGATCTCCAAATCTAAATTGAATCAAACGATGGGCAATATAGAACCATTGATGTTCTTCACTGGCACACAAAAATGAAATCTCGCACCATACAATGATCGGACAGCAATTTAATATGAAGAACAACAACATCAAACACAAAATGAACACACTGATTTTACCCTGGAAACCCCAAATGGGAAAACCAGCTTCGGATTGGGGCTGTCTTTTGATTTTGCAATCTGTGGTACAGTGCTTTCATGGCTCTCTATGCCGACTCTTCTCTTGGCCAGAAAAACCCATCGAGAATGAGAGTGAAGGAGGAAATAGGGAGAGCTGGGTGGTAGGTACCAGGGGGAAGGTCAACAGCCATGGCTCTTCACTTCCCGTTCCTCAGCCTTCTCCTCAATTATTTTTTTTCTCATTTCATTAAATTCTCAAAAAAAAATCTTTCCTCACGTTTTTATTCTTTTGTCTTATTTGACTTTACATTTGCTTATCTTTTAACCTTCACAGATTGACAGTTTGCTTGCAGGTACTGAGTCTTACCCGTTCATTTGGTTCAGATACATTTCGGATCAACAACTTTCAGAGAGTGCCAAAATAACCTGGCTATGAATAGCAGATCCTGTACAAAATTTTGCCCATGAGGATGCCAGTGAAGTGGAGAAAGAAAAAGAAACAGAATGCTTTATTGGTGGGTGTGAGCATAGGTGCATATGGCAGGGGTGGTTGTCATGGTGTTGATGAAGATGGCTAAGGCATGAGATCATGTGATATTTGTTCATGTAGTTACAACATTTGCAGCATTGATCTATAAAGAGAAATATAAAACTGGTTACCTTGCAAATCCCTTTCATGACAACACCTTAAACAAGTGAATTTTCAAGTTAAAATTTTCTACAGTTGCCCGGAAAGAAAGGTATTTGCTGGAAGAAACAAAACTTCATGAGGCCTCATAGCTGGTTTTGGGCATAAGCAAAAAGAATGTTCTAGTATCACCGGCATCGTTGGCTAAGTATTGACCACGGCCATTATCGTCTCATTCCTTTGTGTTGGCTACTGTGTACATTGCAAGGAACACCTTCTTGTTTATAACTCTGTATCAAGAGGCAGCCTTGAGGAGAACCTCCATGTAGAAGGGGAAAAACCGGTGATTCCATAGAAGGAAATATTGAAAGTGGTTGTTGGTATTGCAAAAGCATTAGATTACTCAAACAATAGTTGTGGATGTGACTTCTTCCAATCTTCTTCTTTTGATGACTTTGAACACCAGGATATTTCATATACGGCAAAGTTAATAAGATGTACACTCAGTTGGGGTGGTTCTTCTAGAGTTGATAACTGAAAAAGGGCCAGGTGATGTCAATTACAAAATTGCCAGGAAATTTGCCTAGTGAAAATTGATTGAGAAATCAAGCCTTGACAGTGTTGCTCACACTGTTTTTGAAGGATACAAAATAAAAGATCGTATTCAAAGTTAGAGATTCCAGTTGCATATCATAACAGTGGAAATATAATTGTTTATTCACCCATAGGAGCTGGCAAGACTAATATTGTCAGGATTAATGTTTTATGCAAAATTAAGCAATATATCAATAATGGTATTTTGTGCAAGAGCAAGTTCGAAGCGGTTTATGTTGAACCTATGAAGGCTTTGGCAACAAAAGTATCATCAGCATTTTTGTCACTGCTTATCTTCCTTGAATATGGCTGTCAGAGGACTCACAGGTAATATGCAACTCATGAAAGATGAGCTTGAAACAACATGGTTGTTTGTAACAATGCATATAGGATGTGATCACTCACAAAGGCTGTGACATCTCATTGACAGCACTGGTTAAACTTCGATCATCAATTGAATGCATTTTTAATTGTTCAGTGTTTTAGTGAATGTTGCATGCAAGAAAGTTTGCTGAGGCAATTCCAAACATCAGGTGATAGTAGGGCAAAATAGAATCGAATTCCTCATGCCCAATTACCTATAAATCCACTGGTCACAAGGCATACTTGGCTCCTAGGTCATCGCTGCTGGGTCTTAATTAAAGTTGATGCGAGTTATTAAAAAACGTTAGTTAAGGAGATTTTTTGAATAATAAGGGGTTAAGTGTGATTTTCCTTGCTGCAAGCAAGCAAAAGCTGCCAAGATGACATCATGTATCTGCTGAAGAGAAATCAACCTCACTTCACTTTCATTTACCAATCCTTTCTCCATCATGTCAATTCTTTCCCATTAATTAAGCTTGTGGTTCCATCATTAAATTAGCATGCTAATTTAGTTGTTATGTTTCGCTTAAACCGATTATTGAACAACTGGGATACTATGTTCTCTGTCTCACAAGCATCTTGATAATCAAAATATGATTAATGTCATGTGCTTACAAAGGGCTTCCTTGTGCAGAGAGCTTAATGAATAATGGAAGTCACACAAGTAGGATCAAGGAGACTGAACATGGCCGAAACCTAAGGCAAATTAATCAAGCACAAAGAGCAAAGAGGCATTCCCAAACCAAAGAAAACATGGAAGGATGCCAGGGGTAATTGCTGATGAACTCGAAAGAAGAGATATTGTTGAGAAGGTCTCATGCCCAAAGCAAGATGCAAGAGGGAGGATGATGAGCAATTTCCCACCTGAGCAACAAATGTCAAATGCTAGAAACAAGCAAGCAAAAGCTAAGTGTGGGCAACATAGTGATAGAAGTGCATGTCATTTGGTCAAGAGTGTTTGATTGAGATTCACTTGTGTGACAAAACTTGTAATTTCATGAAATAGATATTTTGACACCTAGTTGAATAGTCAAACTGAGAATAAGATGAAAACTAAAAACTCAAGAGCCCTCTAGGGTAGCCCAAAAGTCATCTAGGGTAGTTGAAAAGTCAGTAATCCGAAAGGCAAAGAGCTACTAACCAAACTCATAAATAGAACCACTGCCTTCAAGCAAAGGGTTCCATTTTTTGGCATTGTAAGCTATCTTCGTATGTTAATAAAGAGGATGTTGTTAACTGGTGTGTTTATACTCTTACAAAGTTATGTTTGGTTATGGACTATTATCTCCTCTCTCGGTGTTGTTAATGCTTTAGGCCATGAGCATTCTAACTTGTGGACTATTCTCTAGTTATAGTTCACTCTCACTCATCTTATACTCTCTAACATCTAATATGAAACCAAGAGCTTTTCAATAGGTTGCAGACTATTCTCTATTGCTCGGAATCTATAATTATTCATATGCATCTCTAGTGGACTATTCTCTCTTTTGTCATATGAATAATCTTGTTGGTTTTATTATGACAAGGAAGTGTCTTAGTAATTGGATCATTTCACTTCAAGAGGGAGTTGGAAAGTTTCGATTTGGATCGATTAGGGTTCAATTCTAATAACAGTGGTGAACTATTCTCCCTATTATTGATTGTATTGTCGGCTCTCGTTCTTGCTCCAAGATAGGACTTAATTCATTTCATTTCATATTGCATTCCTGCATTGCATATTAGATGCATTTCATTTAAACTCATAAAAAACCCAAATTACAATAGTCGATGCCACAAATTGGAGGGCTCAAATCAAAGGAGGAAGTTCTAATTGGGTGCTTTCACCTGGTGAGCTTGTGAGGTTGACAAGGGTCATTTTCCTTCATCAACACAATTGTAGCATATCAAATTTGCACTTCCTATTAGCCATACACAAATCCTACTAATATTTTTGCATCATGCATTTGCTAAATACATTATCCTACCCAATATATGCTTTCAATGTCAAATCCATAAGCATAAAATAAAGGATAGCTCATTCATTGTGAAGTTACCTATCGTGAACCTCAACCCTCAAGTACCTTAAACTAACCCAACCCCTTTAGTAACCATGAGTCCATGACAAGGGGAGGGTCTAATGCTGGTAAGCAAGCTTAGGTCACCTCCCAAACTAGTGTCTCAACTTGAGGAGCCAAAACCCTTTTGTAGTTGTAGTGTATGGAATTTGCACTTCATATTAGCAATACACAAATCCTACCATATATTTTTGCATCATGCATTAGTTATACAAAAGCCTACCCTAAGATAACCATAAGGACTCCTACACAGTTATGTGAGGAACTAACAAGCATTGAGGTACCTCCTCTTGAGTGTGCCTTCTTTGGTTCGAATATATGACTATGGCTCTGTAACCTAGCCATACGACCTCATTTTGATAACCCTTGAGTCATTGGGAGGTCTCCCATGGATTTTTCCTTGCTCTTATGCATTAGTTGATGAGCCCCATCTAGGTCTCTCTCTAGCATACTTGAGCATTATTGGGATTATCCAAGATGGTTAGAAATTAACTTTTGGAACCACATGCGCCCCTATCTTTGGCAAGCATGCTTTTACTTATTGGTCAATTTGGGTCAACTTCAATCCTTTTTGATAGTTCATTTTGCGCTTTGCTTACCACAATCATCTCCATTCATATTGTGTCCATCTCTAGTGTTTTCACTAACTTCCTATTTGTCATACAAAGAACTTGTTTTCAACTACATGCGTGGTTGGCTTCATGTAGGGAATCAACACCCACGTTTAACCATTACAAGGACAATTTTGTACCCTAGATTATGGATTGTGTTGGCATCACTTCCTAACGAATAGATGTGTATAAAATGATCGCCACTCCTTCTCATTTGGTCTCTTCAGCTGCTCTCTCTTAACTCTCTTTTACTTACTCTCTATTCTTGTAGATTATTGAACTACAACTCTCATATGCTCTTGGATCTCCTTCGATTCCATGTCTTTATCATCCTCCTTACTTGGGAAGGTGTTGTAGTTGTTGTCTATAGCGTTCACTTGTTGGTTTGGGTATTCCCTTTTGTCATTAGGGTTGGAGATTGCATATTGCAGTGGCGTGGTGCATGGATCACGTTGGCATCACTTCCTAATGAATAGATGTGTATAAAATGATCGCTACTCCTCATTTGGTCTCTTCAAATGCTCTCTCTTAACACTCTTTTACTTACTCTCTATTCTTGTAGATTATTGAACTATAGCTCTCATATGCTCTTGGATCTCCTTCAATTCCATGTCTTTTTCATCCTTCCTTTCTTGGGAAGGTGTTGTAATTGTTGTCTATACCGTTCACTTGTTGGTTTAGGTATTTCCTTTTGTCATTGGGATTGGAGATTGCATCTTGCAGTGGTGTGGAGCAACCCTCTTCCCACACTTTGATTAGTCTCTTCCTTTGACCTCGAGGGGCACTTCAACAACTACCGTGTGAGGTAGGAGGCTACCTTCTACATAGAGCACACGAGCATTACCTATTTTCTTTACTTGCATGTAATGTAGACTCGGTTGTTGCATTGTTTGCTTGTTTCCTTTTGTTATATATACTTATAGAGATCGTGAAACTTGTCCATTTTTCGCAAGAGGATTTGAAAACTCAAGTACATCAAGGAGACTTAACCCTCTTTGTGTTTGTTTCTTATTGTTTGCTTACCACTCTTTCAAAGTTTAAAAGCATTATTAGTTGGAACCAACCTAGATAAGGGTTGTTACCCACCTAGGAATTCAATTCACATGAAACTTGTCCATTTTTCGCAAGGGGATTTGCAAACTCAAGTACATCGAGGAGACTTAACCCTCTTTGTGTTTGTTGCTTATTGTTTGCTTACCACTCTTTCAAAGTTTAAGAGTATTATTAGTTAGAATCAACCTAGATAAGGGTTGCTACCCACCTAGGAAGTCAATTCACCCTTTTCTTTTCTTTTCTTTATGATTGCTTGCACACCAAAGGATAGTGGAAATAAATCCTAATTCTTGTTGTTTGATACTTGAAAATAAGTTTGAAGGGAAGATAACAGTCTTGCATCTTTCATTTTCAGATTTGCTCTTAATTCAATTAAATTAAGTAGATCACCATAGTGAAAGGGTAATTAATCTAGTTTTAATTCAATGTTTTTACTTGCTTTGTTTAAATTCCCTTTAATCTTTCTTTTGTTGTTCCAAAACCTCATAATCAAGATAAAATCACTGCCCAAACAACACAGGTACATTAATCAAGTTAAACACTAATTTACCTAGTCAACCTTGACATTCTTGCCCTCCTTGTTTTCTTGATCTTGCCCAAAAACCAAGTAGCAACCCTACTTCTACCTAAAATAGTCACCCTAGCTAGGCTAGTGTTATTTGGTAGGGAGTTAGCGTAGGAATTGTTCTTTACCCAATTTTTTACCCTTTCCTAGGGTTTGGTTGGCCTCTTAAGTCAAAGCATATGCTTCATGTCTCTTCCACACCTACGTTGGGTTTACCTACTTGTTCCTTAGGTTGCCCAAGCCTACCAACATTTTTGGTGACTCTACTAGGAAGTTCCCTTCCACCCTTCCCTTCACAACAAAAGGATGCTCTTACCTATCCTTCTTTTAACCTTCTCTTCTTAGGAAAAGTTGTTCCTATCCATGTCATTTACCCAATGTAGAGTTCCCTTCACAGCGAAGGGATGCTCTTGTCTACCCTTTTTATTTCAATCTTTTCCTCTTAGAAAAAGTTGCCCCTATTTATGTCATTTACACAATGTAGCCTACATTTTGGCAACTTGACTAGGGAGTTCCCTTCAACCCTTTACTTCTTAGTTAAGGGTTGCCATTTTCCCCTTGGGAAAAGTTCTCTCACTTGCCTTCTCAATTAAGGGTTCCTCTTCCACCTCTTCAACCTTCTCCAAACTACTTTCCAAAGTAGTTCCCACCTTAGGTTTCTACTTATCCAGCATGGAAACTTCATCTCTTACCTCTCTTGTCAAGAGGTCCTCCTATCCAACATCAAGCACCACCTCCCAAGCCCTCACCTTTCCACATGATTAAACTCTTATCTCCTACTCCAATCTAAAGATTCCTCTTCAATGCAAACCAATGGTCATAATGTGGCCAATGAAACTAACCAAAAATCCTTCCAAAATCCTTGCCTTTTCCAAGCGCTAGTCCTGCCAACTTGCCCTTATTTCCCCGTTTCTACACCTCAACATGTAGAGATGCCTCCTTCCTTACCTCCTCCCCCCAACCTAGCCCTCATGGGGTTCCTACCAGTGATATCCCTCAACCTATACCTACCAACATAGATCCATCTTAACCCCAAATATAATGAGCACCATGAGGGATCAAAAGAAATAAAGATGTAATTATCTCGATGATTGCAAGATCCAAGGTTAAGAAGGATCTATGCTTGTTTATTTTATCATGGAGTTTTATAATTGTTATGGTCCTTTTTTTTTAGATTTTATTATCATGGTCAACAATTTTTTATTTTTTATTTTTATAGACTTCAAGTTTTTTAAGTATTTAGTTTAAAATGTTACAAAGGTGACACATCTACGTGGGTTGTAGATGCACCTCACTACTCTCAGTGCAACTAACCAAGGTCCAACTAAATTTTGGACCCAACCTTCCGCTATCCTTATTAGCCAACCCACCAACTCCATGGGCTTAAGGGGCTCCACAACCACAACCAACCTATGGGATGTCGCAATGTACCAACTTCACCTATAACTCTCAAACTTTAATTCTCCCTTCACAAGTAATGTCGCACCAACCCTGCATGAGGATTGTCACTCAAGTTGTAAAACAAAACTATGCACATGAACATTCCTCAAAGATTCACCCCAAACCAACCTAAAAGAAAACCTTTTAGATAATTGTTACCCCCCAACTTAGGGGTAACTAGAGGAGATCATGTCTCAAGGCCTGCAATGGAGTACATGATCTACACCATGATGATGATCATCATCATGTCCACGGATGCAGCCTGACAACCCTCCACATTTGTCTCCCAACACAGATCAACCAAGGTTCATCGCATTCAAGCAACCCAAGGTATGGGAGATGGTAAGCCATAATCACCATGAGGTATGTCGGTCCCTCTTTCATGCAAAGTGTTGTGCTTAATTTGTTGGGCATGTGGATGATGATCTTTGGTTGAAGTCGGATAATGGATCATTGGTCTAGAAATTGTGTCAATTGTCTTGTTTCACGTTGGTGGTTAGCTTTTGTGCCCTAGTCCCATGTTTTCACCGCCCAGGGAAAAGGGGTAATATTGGGGGGCCCTCCCAAGGGTAACATTCCATTCCCGGCCATACTTAACACCTTCAATCTTAAAAGCCTTTCATATGTCCTAAACTTCAGCTATGATCCATTCTCTCATGAGAAAGGGGCCGACAGCCCGGAGGTTGATTGCAGCTGCTATAAAAGAATAAGAAAATGATGCTAGAAAAGAAAGTGAACATAGCAAGGTAGGACCACCAAAAGTTGGTCCAATTTGAGCTCTACTCATTCAGTGCTCGCCCCGGTCCCAAAAAAGTAATGCTAAAGCTTGAAACCCTATATAAAAGGGGACCCACAAATTTGCAAATATAAATGAAAAGCATGGACTAGACAAGGCAAAAAGGGGTTTGGAAAAATGTGGCACGCAAATATTGGGTAACTCAAGAGCAAGCGCACCCTCAACAAAAGCACTCATAGAGATGGATTCAATGACACCATGAGCCATGAAGGAAGCCCTGAATCATATCATCTTCACACTTAGTCTTGGTGGGTTTTTACTTTCCCTTGTCACTCTCGAGACCTATCCCTCTACCTGAGTTATTTATTTCCTGTCTAGGTGGCACACCTAAACGGGTTGGATGAAGGCACTCCCATACTTAAACTTGGTAAATCACATGGGGTTCTAGGCCGGTGTGATGCTTGAAGGGGATACCTAGGTAAATTGTCTTGCATGGCTTATATCTTACGTTGCAGCTTAGTTTGCATGTTTTAAGGACTAACGTTTCTTATGAACTTTGACTAACCATGTTTTATACTCTGATTTCTTTTGGATGGCCCTGACATGGTTCTTTGAGGGACGTCCTGGGCTTGTACCTAGGGCATTGTGCCTTTATTGCAAGACTTTGGCACATGTGATGGATAGCAGTGAGTCATCCAGTGACTCACCACCCTCAAACAGTGGCTCTCACATCCTTGGAACCGTGGACAATGGATAGATGGGCGTGGTTTGAACAACTCTGGTCATTATGCCACTCATATGGGCTAAAAGCCCACGAGCTAGGCAGAAATACCCCAAGGCTATTGTACACAGAGGATGGAGGATGTTGCAGTAGCAGGCACTTTGACATCACTTGGAGACGTGATTGCAACCCTCTCAGCTTTGGATGTGGCCTTTGGAGGCCCTTGACGTCACCTTCTAGCCCTTGACGTCATCTTCTTGGCTAGGGTTTGATGGATGGTGTGGTTCCGGAGATGATTGGCTTGGCTTGGCTTTGGGTGAGGAGGCACCTCACTTCACACTCTTTCACCCTTGGAAGATGCCACTTGACCTTTGGAGGCATGAGGTCACCCTCTCCTAGCTCGATGTCACACATTTGGAGCTTGACATCACCCTTTTTAGTGTTTTATGATGTATTATTGTATTTTGGCATTTTGTTAGAGGCAAATTAAGGGGTCGACCCCACTTGAATTATGTTGCTGGCAAATTATGTTAGGGTTGCCTCATATAAAAAGGAAAACCCTATTTTTTTCATTTGGATCATCACAATTCTCACTTGAGAGATTCTACTTATGAAATTTTTTCCCTTTTAGGGTCATTGGTTATCTCTCTCTCATGCGCTATGCTTGGAAGGTCGCTTGTGGATGGTTTTTGCTGATTTTGGATGAAAATTTCTGCAATTAGGGTTTTATCTTATGGTTTCTTGGTGAAGTAAGTGAATTTTTTGCATGCTATTAATATTTCATGGTAAATTTGTTATTTCATGCTACACGCCTTGCTTGGTGAAACCCTAAGAGAGGAACACAAGTGCTTCTTCCTCTCACAAGGTGATTTTTGTCCAAAATTTGTGAAAATATCCTTGCTAGGGTTAGAACCCTAAAGCCCTAAAGTGCTAGCACTTTAGGATTTTAGCCCTAGATTTTTTATCTTTGACCTAATTGAAGCTACAAGGGAGGAATGATTTCTAGGGCCCAAATGTGCTTGCACCCTAGAAATCCTTCTCCTCAAGATTCAAAACCTAAGGCCCAAATGTGCTTGCACCTTAGGGTTTGAATCCTACCTCTTGGTTGCAATTAAATCAATCTTCAAGTTTAGTAACAAATACAACTAAACTCTTAAGCTTAAGAAGTAAATCTCTTAAGATTAATTCACAAAGAGATTTACTCTCTCAAGCTTTCTACTAACTTTATTAACACTAACATTGGCAAACTTACTATATCTCTTGCTGCTGCTGCAAAAGTTTGCTACAGCCATCTGAAAACACTATAATTCGTTGCATACACTTGGATAAAGGTGGCCTAACTCATTCAGAAATTGCATTTAACAATTGGATAACATTCTAGTGGATGAATGCTAAGTTTTCATGGTCCATTATTGCATTTATGAGCACCAATTGCTGTTGCTGTTACAAATCATTTACTGTTGTCATTTAATTGTTTACTGCTGCAAATTTGTATCAGCCATTGCAACTAGTCTTGTCTAGTGTCATAAGAGGTTATACTTTCTTAATTTAGCTTGGAAATTATTATATATATGCTGCAAAGTGTTCTTGTTCTCGACAAGTACTCAAACAACTTCACACCTCTTATCTTCCCTTGACCTAGACCAATCTTTCGGTGATCAAGAGAGTGGGCGGTAGGCTTGGCTACAATACTTGCTACTTTGATCCCTTGAGGTCACCAGGGAAGCCTCCCCTGTGGTCGACCTCTTCCATCACTAAAACGAGGGAAGTCCCTACTAAGGTGATAGTGGTAGGTTCTTCCATAGTTACAAAAGGTTTGGGGATCTTGTGTTGGGCTTTGAGCAAGTACAAATCTCACGGTAACAATAACAACTTCTCAAACCAATACCCCTCAAGTAGATTAGTGCATGAGACCCAAGAAAATAGAAAGAAGCCCCACAACCCCAATAAATACAATCCACTTCAAACATGGTGTAGGCAAATAAAAGAGCACCACATGGCATTATTGAGACCATTAAGAGTCGACACGTGGCAAGCAAGATTTCAATAAAAGGGGCCCTTTTAAAAAAATAATAAAAGTAATATTTACAAGGCAACGATATTTTGAGAGATGTGAAGGAAAATAAAACAGTTATCTGGAAGGGGGTCTCATAACCAAATAACAATTTGTGTCGTCAACCATCATTGTTCTTGAGGGTTCTTGAAATACTGAATCAGAGCACACAGCAAAAGTGTGTATGAAACTCTCTCCTTGGTCATAAGCATTGTGGTACTAACTATTCATATGAGAGACAACCCTTCAAGGGTTGATAATAAACTTGTGCAAGTAAAACAAAAGAAAGAGCGTGTAGGATTAAAGTAGAAAGGAAATTAAAAAGGAATAAAACAATTAACATGACTAGAAAAAATAAGGAATTTGGGTGATTTGATGGAGTAGCACCAAGGTGGGATGTTAGATTAAGTCAAACCCCATCCTTAAACAACACCTTTAACCAAGGAGGGCTTAATAATGGACCGTAATTAACCTTTACACACTTCCTATGAAGTCCCCTACCTCCTCACATTGCAACAACGTGGAGCGTCATCGTGCTACCAAAATTTCCCAAATTCAGTGACACCCATAATGAAGATCATGTGGCCCACGTTGAAGCGTTTACTATTTGATGTGTAAAAGTTTATACCTTACAACGATATGGCTCTCAAACAATTCCCACGATCCCTCACTAGTGATRCTCTTCGTTGGTTCTATCATGTGCACGAAGGTTCTATATGTAGCTTCCTAGATTTTTTAAATGGATTTATCAAATACAACATGCCCAAACCTAATGACTTAGGTCTTAGCACTTCAATCAACATAAAACAAAATGGCAAGGAATCCAATATAGTTATGTTCAAAGATGGAGAAAGGTCGTCCATGAATCAACGGTCCACTTTRAYAAGTACCAATTGCTACGCATATTTGYCAACTCTTGTCACTTTAACAACTACCAAGAACTCGTCCCCGAGGTGTAGGAGAGTCGGTGACGGAGTGCTCTGTTAAGGCACTACGTGATGTGAAGTCACCGGTTCAAAACCTCTGGGGACACAAAAAAATCCAGCCATGTTAAGGGTTGGTGTGGCTCAGGCTGGGTGCGATCCCTGGGTGATTTTGATGGCTTAGATGCCCCTGAGTCGTGATTTCTCAAGCCACAAGCTAGTCCCATAGGTCACAGAAAAACTAGCAAACAAAAAAAAAAACCTAACAAGAACTCTACAAAGCCAACCCTAAAACCTACAAGGATGCCAACAACCTAGTCAGCTATCATCTAAACACTTTGTTGCAATATGAGTGCAATCAAAGCAAGAAACGATATATACCAAGTACKAGTCCTTTGATCTATTTGCTAGATTATAATTTTTAATTTCTTTTTAGTCTTGAACTCTAATTTGTTAATATTATAATAAATAGTAAATCGCAATACCATATGTATGCATGTACTATCCTAGGCATATGGTGGGAGCATTTTGGCAGAGGCAATCTTAAGCTTCAAAGATTCGCTTTTCGAATCTTTACTATTAAGTCAAACATGCTCTATGTCCCATTGCAAGAGATATTGGAGTCTCTTTGAGTATATACACTCCAAAATACATACTCGGTTGACCAAGAAACACCTAAATGATTTGGTGTTTGTGAATTATAATCTCAAACCCCAAATAAAGCAATCGAAAGGTTCAAATCTCATTGCCAAATTGTTTGCTTTAGTATAGTTTTTATTTGGTTCAAAGATTCAAAGTTCAGAACCAAATTGTATATTCTAAACTATTTCATTTAACACTTCAAACAACACCAATTTTATAGCAATTGAGATTGAAGATATCAATCCAACATCTAATTGGATCATTCAACATATCGATGGCCATGAGGACCCCGAGCCATTATTTCTTGATGAGGAATTGATGTGGTTAGAAGAAATCGTTCATACTAGGGCTAGGACCCCTTCTATTATTTTCAATCTTGATATATGGTCAAGACTTATCGTTGTTTTAATTTTGCTGCATGCCATGGTCCATTGCATTTTTTATGTCTCATGTACATACTTACACACAATTTTGGATATCCAAATGTGTTATTTTTTTTATTTCAAACAATGCAAACTTTCATATCAAATTTCAACACAAAATATATATATTTTCTAGAAATTATGTGTATTTTTTATCTTTTTTATTTGTTGCCATTGTCAAGTCGACCTTGGGTCTTTGCCCAATCATGACTCACAAGTCAACTTTGACCCTTTGACCAAAAACTTCTTTCACTAAGTCATGTACGATGAGTTTAGCTATGAGCACCTTTGTCATATCAAGTTGTCTCAACCTATGTGTGCTTTTAATGGCAACATTACGACACTCGAGCATATTTTTTGGTTTTTACATAAAGCTCAAGTTGCATGGGAATGGGTTGAAATTCTTGCAAGCAATATGCACAAACACAACTATCAAGTTGCTTTGTTAAGGGACAAAAGGCTCCAGGATGGTGATTTTAATGTGGCTTGCCATAAATTTTATTTATCACATTTTGTTTAAACATCCGCCAAAATTTGCACTGTCATGGACTGATAAGATATCTATTATTGGTCAATCTTTAATTAAAAATCCAAGCTCAAGTGAAGAAGTGTTCTTTAGATTTTGAGTATTTAAGTCAATTATTGGACAACTGGGGCAAGGCTCCCTACGTGATGAGCCGCATCCCACTGAAGCCCTCTAAATTATGTCCACTTGTGCCTTCACAAGTGTCCAAACGAGAGTCAAGTTGCCATAAGCCACACGACAAGGTTGGACAAGTGTTTGAAAGGAGGGAGCATAGGTAGAGTTGGCCATGTGGTTGGAAAGACAAGGCCTTACGTCCTTCGCTTGACAACAAGGTGATGTGCCCCCCTCCTAGACAATTTTTTAGGGGTCCAATGAAGAAGAGGAAAATGAAGGTGAAAATAGAGGGCCATTAGTAGTTGATCATTGATGAGTCGGCTCAACTCCACTATCTCATTGGCCCAAGCCAAAAGATAAAATCGCAGACCCCTATTATAATAATGTTATCTAATTGTGTGTTTCTCAAGGCAACTATTAATGTTTTCATAATGCCCTTGTATTGGGCAAGATATTAGCTTGGTTAAGCTTTAATGGGGATTTTGAATAGTTATTGTCCCTTTTTTGTTTTTAGGACTTTTCGCCAAAATAAAGATACATTTGATATGC
>SNQJ01S0057184.1:24771-43587 GCA_010110895.2 Picea sitchensis
TACCTAAATTGGGACCAAAACTATAATTAAAACTATAGGACCAATTCTTCTCTTGCTCTATTTTCATTGCATGTGCCCAACCAACGAGATCGTGAGCACACATACTTCTACAGTAGGACCTATGAAACTTTGGTAATGGGTCATATGGATTCCCCCCTAGCTAGTACCGCTCCCCTCCAAGGTCTTGTTATCGACCATCATAAAAAATGTTTAGGGATCTAGTTATTATTACAAGACTTGACATCTTATAGGAAACAATTTTTTGGTCTATCCCTTGACGTGATTGACTCAAGTGTCCATCCTGGAAGAGAAAGTGGAATCTGACATCACTTGCATTCACCTTTAAAGTGGCATGACATAACTCTCTTATCAACCTAAATCTCCCCAAGTAATGCTTTATGATGCATAAAATTCCCACCCCAAAGGGTTCCCCTTTTTTCCATGACACCCATTCCATCCTACGCGAAAATCCCAAGTTCACATTGACACCCCAACCATGAAGCTTGAGTCAATCCCTTGACATGATTGACTCAAGTGTCCATTCAAGAAGAAAAAGTGGAAACTGACATCACTTGCATTCACCTTTAATGTGGCATGACCTAACTCTCCTATCAACCTAAATATTCCCAAGTAATGTTTTTTTATGCATAGACTTCCCACCCCTAAAGCCCTAACCCTATAAGGACACACCAACTTCCTCTACGGTTCATTAAATCTGTAGTTCCCCTTTTTCCATGACACCCATTCCATCCCACATGAAAATCCCAGGTTCACATCCACACCCCAACCATGAAGCTTTTCTCTAGCAGAGTATTATGAAGTGTGCATAACTTCATACCTATTCTACTTTATTATTCATAGACCTACAATAGCGAAAAAAAAATAAAAAATCCCAACATATAAATATGTCATTATTATGATATATCATGTGTTATCACATAAGTAACAACCATAAGGCAAAGATGACCCATAAGGTGGGCTAAAGTTTGATCAAAACACACTATTTCTCATATAAATTTTTTGGTCATTTCTAAGTTGAATCCTATTTTGAATTAGTGCCCCACTATAGAAACACAATTTTCTAGCAATTTGCTAGCATTTTGCGACTACGTTGTGGGTTTTTAATGTTTCCCAAGGAGTAGCTAATTGTGTACCAAACCAACCCACTTTCCAATCACAAATTTGACGAGAATCTAGTAGGAATTTTAGGGATGGTCAAAGTTATAGTATGAGCAAAGTTTTATACATGGTGGAATGATGGCCTATGAGGATTTTTCCAAGAATTCTTAACCAACCCAAATCATCGAAAATTTAGTGGGAGTTCCATATCAATTGAAACTTTGACCAAATTGTATCGCCAAATTCACTACATGTTTAGATGGCTTTGTCTCCAAATTGATATGTCAACTTGTTGGGATGTGTTTCCTATTAGATTGATAAGAACTCAATGGATTTACTTTGTCAAATTCCTCCGAGGGTGGCCAAAAGATGAGCAATTTGATCAAAGCATAAAAAAAATACCCACGAAAACTATCAATAATATTATTATCAAAGTGAAAGATGATATTATTACAACAACCCTTGAACTTAAACCCCGAGGGTTTTCTCTCGTTAGTGTCATTTTGTCTCACTATTGTAGGTAGGGAATAATTTGTTACTCATAGTAGTGTGTCAAAATATAAAACTTTTGTTTTATGAGTCATATTTGCATTGTATTACCTAATATCATTTTTTTTTTCCATTTCAGCATCACAATCGAAATTAAGAACTTTTGAATATCTTTTTTTTTTAACCAATTTTTCAGTATTCATCCAAAATCAAGCCATGATAAGGTTTTCAACCAATTACGTCTTCTTGAGTTAAGAGATTTTTACATTACTAGACATAAGCATCCAAAATATTGGCAATATGAATAAACCAAAAATTCCATGTAGGCCTACAAGTGGCCACCCTAACCTAAGTGTCCAAAATACATTTTACCTAAATAAACCAAAAATTCCATGTAGGCCTACAAGTGGCCACCATAACCTAAGTGTCCAATATACATTTTACCTAGTAATACATATTAAAGATGACATTTGGTCATGAAGATGGTGAATTGGATATAGGGAATTATCCATGAAGAGCCATTTGTTAATGAATTTAGGGAATTAAATTAAAGCTTAGTTCTCTATTTTTTTCACAAATTTTTTACACTTGATCATGAAGATGGTGAATTGGATGTAGGGAATTATTTATGAAGAACCATTTGTTAATGAATTTAGGGAATTAAATTAAAGCTTAGTTCTCCATTTTTTGGACAATTTTTTTGGACTAAGGTCAACTGCAAATTTAGTTCATTGATCAACCTCCAAGTTCAAATCCCTTTTAATATGCATAAAAGTGATTTTATTAAATGAGGAAAGGTCTCATTTAATTTTGGATATTAGATTTTTAAACTTATTCCTCACTGGATTGGATTTCTCCATCATTGCCTTGCCCAACGTCGACTCTCTGAAGACCAAAAGGGAACTAATACCTTCTTCTTTAGCGATACAAAGATTGCATCATAAGGCATAAGCCTCTACCGAGTTGTTTGATACATTTACTAATCCCCAAGCATAATGAACTACCTTATTTCCTCTGGGGTCATGAAGACTCCCACCTACACCTACTGCCCACAGATTTTACTTTGAAGCTCCATCAAAAAATAGAGAGAAGGAACACTGCTGCAAACATGAAACTCATGAATTGTTTACTTGATATGCCAAGAGGGAGGATATTTTGAACAAGGAGAAGAGAAGAAGGTGGCACTAGGACCCATCTTGAATTGTGAAACCCAACTCCATTTAGTATTATCCAAGGTTCGATCTTTATCATAAATAATGAATTGTAAATGCTTAGAAGAAGGTATTTTACTTTAGAGGCTGAGTGCTTTGGCTTAGTCCACTCGTTATTGAAAATATTTTTGTTCCTAGCCAACCAAATCTTCCAACAGAGAAACTTTGGAAGAGTTGACCATATTCTAAATTAAAATAATTTCTTGTTTATAAGAGATCTAAGATATTTCTTTCTCCAATTCAAAAACATCTCATCCCAAGTACCTCCTGGCTATGTCTAGAATGACTCTAGCCTTGTCTGTCGCCTTAAGAAATCTCTTTATGGTCTTAATCAAGCTTCTCGAGCTTCGTATGCCAAAATGGACAAATTTGTTCTTGACACTTGTTACGAGGAAAATCACTCTATGGCATGGGGTAAAACAAAATAGATGGAATGACTGCAGAAATCAACTCTAATCCCAAGTATGCTATATATATATATATGAAAATGCTAACAAGACAAGATAAAGAGCCTACCTCATCTGGACGTTCGATGAAGACCACCTTTGAGCACGCAACTCAAAGCTTTATACCTGCAACTTGTCCTCAAAAACCAAGATATGCAAGCATATGGTGACAATATATAATGTTAGCACATAAAATAGCATAATCCATTAATATTCATAAGAAATACGCCCATGGAATAACAATTCAAATATTTGAAACATATCAATTGGACGAGAAAAGACTATTTCTATTAAAAATGATCCACATAAGTGTATAAGTGACAAAGTTCTGTGTCGGCATGTCTCGAAACCGAGAAACTAAGTCCCTTCTAGCTAGGCCTCCACCACTTCAATCCTCCACCCAAGGCAAGCTCATATAAGAGAGACAATGAGGGTCTCCATCAAAGAGGGAAGAGCTTGGGGGTTAAACAATGTGTTCAAACTTTAAAGGACAAAGGGATGCAGACTCAATATGAAGTGAAAAATTCTCCAAAGTATATTTGCTCTCAAAAGTTGAATTCTCTTTTCTTCCATGGCTTTGATATGGCCCAATTTATAGCCTTCAAATGGAACTGAAAGGCCGATTCGAAACGTTTCTAGTATATGGAAGGTCAAAGATCATGGATATTGTGACGTGACATGGAAAACCGACACAATTTTTAATTTTGGGCACAAAACCCGATGTACACGGGTTGTAATGGTGCAACTTGCGTATATGCATGTTGTAAAACTGTTAGGGCACATATATGTGGAAAAATATGATTTTATAGCTATGGGAAGTGAAAAAGGGGACTTCAAGTCTGCATAGGGAAATGGAAAAGGACTTCTAAGCAAGTTGCATGGGGTGAGGCAAATCTTACTATAACAGATGCCCCCTAATGTGTGAGGTCAGAGGAGTATCTGCGATGGCCAAAATACATTATAATTCCCAGAAGTGGAGTGATGGAGAGTCAGCTAGAAGAACTAGTTGCTCATGAGAATATTACAATTTATAATGACTTTGTACACATGGCATCCAATTTGAATTACACTGCAGATCCATGTGGAAATATACCAAACTGTTGTTCATGGCCATGAATAGGCAATACAAAGTAGACACATGCCATAGGCTATCATAGTCACGAACAAGGACAAGTGAAAACCAGTCTCAAAATAAATCTAAAGATATATGTATACAATGGAGTACAATTTGATCTCCCATGATCACTGAAGTCATAAAGGTATTGGTCTGATGAATGATAGCAACAACTCAGGAAAGATGCTACTATAACTTATGTCTTCAAGTCTTCTACACGATCCGTCAAAGGTGCAAGTATAAATCATGTGAATAGAGGAGTTGAGGTCAAACACAATGAGACTTCATTTGATTACCGACCATTAATGGATACCGTTAACAAATGTGAGACAACCTACTGATAATGAAAGTAGGTATCAAGGCACTAAGTACATTCTTACAAGTGTGAATAAAGGTTTTGAGGTCGAACACTTGAAGAATCCATCGATCAAGAGACATTGATGTATTCGCAACCCCCCTTTTTTTAAATTGAATTTTGGTTAATGGCCCTCATTGGGAATTTTTCCGCTGCCACATGGTGGCCATCCATTGGCCCATATCAACCACTTCCATAGTCATCTTGCCACATAACCCCCTTCCATGTTAGCTTTCCATGTACTGTACGGACTACCATGTGGTTGTATGTACTGCCATGTGGCACTTTCTCATTGGTCCATATGTTGACCTGAAAATGCCAAAATTGAGTGACACGTGGCAACCTATGGTGTTGCCACATCAACATGCTGACATCATGTTGATGTCATCATGAAACGTGTCTCTCTCTGACTGTTCCACATACCCTGTACAGATGCTACATTCATCAGTACTATTGCTGATGTCAAAAGTACAAATGCTGACTCATCCTTGCCGATTGGGCTAGGTTGACCAAAACTTTGACAGTGAATATCTTTCGATCCATAACTTTGTTTGATGAACCGTTTACATCGTTGGAAATCTTGCGACACACTCTTCGCAATGATGTCAATTTTGATGAGTTTTCAGGAATTTAATTTTTTTCTCTTTCTCTATCTATTGAGTCCATTCTGAGCTTCCCGAGGTACTTCTGAGAACTCTGAGTCATTCCTAGGCCTCTTTGGATCCTTTTGGATCATGCCTTCCCATTGAGAGATTTTGGACCACCAAAGTCCTTTATCAATCAATAGGTAAGTGAGGGAATAATTCCATCACCTTGTCTTTCTCAATCCCCTTTTCCTTGCTTGGATGTGTGCCCTTTAAGCCCACTCAAAGATAACTGACATCAACCCTGCATGAAGTCCTCGTCCTCCTGTCCAGGATGATATCTTCCTTCAACTCATCTAATTACTCACGAGAAAACTCATCAAATGAAGGTATTGAAACTTCCTCACCCTGATCCATGATCATGAGAGGCTAAAAAAGTTTCAAGTTTTCCATGCTTACAACTAAGTAAATCTGCATATAAGGTGGAAGATCTAAACGAAAAGCATTGGTGAATATTTTCTCCAAAATGGTGAAGGGTCCATATTAGATAGGCTTGAGTTTCTTTCCTTCACTCTTCAACCTCTCCTTACTGATGTGAAGCCATACTTGGTCTCTGAACTAGAACTGGTGATCAACCCTATGCTTGTCATGTCGAGCCTTAAATTGTGCTCGAATTTTCTCCAACTTCTCCCTGACTTATTGGTGCACTTGTTGGATCCTTTGAATGAAATTACAGGCCCTATATTCATTTATTTGTTCATTCAAATAGACATCTTTCCCATAAATCAATTTGAAAGAGACCTTAGGAAAGTATCCAAAAAATGTCTCAAATGGTGAACACTGAGTGGAGGAATGTAAGGCTTGATTGTAAAAATGTTGAACATAGGGTATCTGGTCATCCCACAACTTGGGATGTTTGTTACAGTAGACTCAAAGTAAATGTACCACTTTTTGGTTAACAACCTATGTTTGACCGTTGGTCTGTGGATGGAAATCAATACTCCTCTTCAACTTGATGTCTTTCATTCTCCACAAACTTGTCCAAAATTGTAATAGTGGGTTCAGGTGACACAGACACAAGGGGAGCCTCAACATCCTCTTCCAAAACATCCTTCGAGATGGCCATAAAAATATTGTGTTCCTTACACTTATGTCCCATAAAATATTTGTCATCACAATTATAACAAAGGCCTTTGAGTTGGCATTTAGCCATTTTGGCCCTGGTCAATTTCTGTATCTTTAGTGGAGTAGAAGGAGGAGTGAGAGTTATTGGTTTAGTGCGAGGAATAAAGGAGGGTTTGTGGTTTTAAGAAGAGACAAACTATTGTGATTCCTTATCTCTTTTAGTAGCGTCCACCCAAATCTGAGGCCCATCCATAAGGACATGAGCACGAATCTCATCCTTGAGGCCATTTATAAAACATTCTCAGAAAAAAGCATCAGACATGCCCTCTTTATGAAAAGGCAGTCGCTCAAAAGGAGCTATAAAGTCTTCCATTGTGCTAGATTGTTTCAACTTTTTCAAGCAACCTAAATGGTTGGTGTCAGTGTCAAAGCATTCATAAAGCTCTGCCAAGAAGTGTGTCCAAGCGACATACCCTTGGCGGGCACTTTTTCTCCATTTCCACCATTGCCAACGTTCTTGATCTAGATGTAGAACACCATACCGGAGTTTGGCCAACTCATCCATAATTCGATACAAGGAGAAATAATGTTCCATTTGAGTTACCCAGAGAGTGGGATCCGATCCATAAAAAATTTTCACATCCACACGTGGAAGGCGTAGGTCACGCTGAAAGTGACGGGGTTGAAAATTTTGGGAATGAGAAGAAGTTTCACCTTCGGTATGCAAAGGTGGGTCATATAAGGGAAGATCTGCAGGGATATGCAACTTGGCACAGATTGTCATAGCCACAGATTCAATATGGGTAGTAATGTCTTGTTTGAGCTCTTGTTTGAGTTCTGCGATTGAGGCGACGATGGAGGACTGCATCTTTTGATTAATGGTGGCAATATTGGCACTGAGTTGTCACACTTATTGTTGGGTTTTGTGAAATTAAAATGCAAAGTATTGAAGTGAGCTTCCAAGTCTTGGCTACGGGTATGGGCCATGATGACGAGGGAACACGAAAAGGGGCGAGTGGGACCACACAGAAAATGGGTCATGGGTGAAGTGTATCACAATGATCAGGGCGACGAGTTGAATCCAGTGGGGTAAATCCCAAATAAGGGTGTTGGAAGTGGTTCGAGTCCACAAAAACAATTTTTTTTCTGAAAAATGATAACTATGACTGCGATAAGGGCGAAGAGAGAAATCCAATGGAATAGGTCTCAAATAATGGTGCCAACAGGATCCAGACTTGGTTTTTTTTTGTTTTGTCTTTTGAATCCTGTGGAGTTATACTCCGATATGAAGAATACTGCAGTGATGAAATGCCCAAATGCTTAACAAGAAGAAATGTGTATTAATTTTTCAACTCAAATGCATGAGACACAGTTGCGCAACAATAGATCTTGTTTGTTCTGTTTTTGTTTCCGTCCCAAGGGTTAGGTATTCAAGTGTTATATAGACAAGGGTTTGCCCTATGCTATAGCTCTCTAATATACATGTGGGGTCCAACAATAGTACTTGGCTGAATATCTCAGGGCACCAACTAAGGAGGCTAGACCGTGCCCTTAGTCATACTACCCTACTACCTAGGTACTAGAGAGTATCTTCTTGAGTGTTTTTCTCGGTGGCACTATAACAGTCAGACAATCGATTGATTTATCTATGGACGACTTAAGGAGATCTAGGTCAATCCGTAAATAGGTGTTGTTTGATGCGCTACCAATCGAAGGGGTACCAAAAAGGGTTACAAGGGTGGCCAACCAATGTGCCCTTAAGTACCACTTGTATTTCCTGTGTTTATGAATCCCTGAACACGGGTTTATGCGTGTAACGACAGATCTTTGTAGCTTAAAGACATCGGAATACGTCTCTACCCTGAAAAAAAATTTAACCCACAATTTTTTGTCGAGGAAGGTGTTCTAATACCACTTGTAATATTCCAGATATAAAAAAGTATGCAGAACAGAAATAAATAGCTAGTAATGGCAGATGTACAACAATATAACCAGAACAACACCACAATAATACCGAAGTGATACCAAAATAACACCAGAAAGAGCACTTTGATTACTGAGAGCAATGTTCACTTTCCTGTTCGAGGGGGCAACCTGCAGCAGAGAAGAGATCTATTAAAATAATATCCAAGACAAAAGTTATCATACCGTCGACTCCTATTTATACTAAATATGTCTATCAAAAGAACCATCTAGAGGAAGATCCTTCTAGAAGCGAAAGCTTCTATTAGGTCTTCTTACATTGGACTTATTCTTCCTTATTGCTAGTCCTTATTAATATTGACCTCTATTACATGGAAATATATTATTCTACCTATGTGAGGGGAAAGGTCCCTAACAAAAATTCTCCAAGGAATCGAGTATCTCGATCCGAGATAATGGATGTGGGAAACCTGAAGTGGACCCAGACATATAGAAAGAAGAGATTAGCAGTCTACTTAGTAGTGACCTTCTTTTTACATGGAATCAAGATACACAGCTTGCTAAACCTATCCACTACTGCATACAAGTAGTCATGACCCCTTTTCGACATTGATAAACCCCATACAAAGTCCATGGAAATACTTTCCCATAGATGAGATGGAACAAGGAGTGGTGAGTACAACCCCAATTTTTTGTTTAGTGGGCTTACAAGTAGAGAAGATCACACACCCCTTCACATAATTGGTTACAATTGCTTTCATTTGAGGCCAGTAAAAAAACCTTTGTATATGAACCATAGTTTTTCCTACCCCAAAATGCCCAGACACAAGAGAAGTGTGAGCTTCTCGTATTACATGGACTCGTTCACTTTTAGAAATACATAGCTTTCCAAGATGGTAGAGTAATTTCCCCTACAAAAAATAGTTCTCCACCTGTGCACCACTGGTTAGCTTCTCAAATACATCTTTAAAATCTTCATCAACACCATATTGTTCAACATAGCTATCATGAGATAAAGAAGCATTCTTCAAAACAATAGAAGCAACAATATGAGGTCTAGAAAGCACATCAACTACTTTGTTACTTGTACCCTTTTTATACTTGATTACCAAATGGAACTGTTGAAGAAAACCCATCCACCTGTAATGTCAAGATTGTTGAAACTTGATTTGTGCTTGGAGATAATGTAAGGGCTGGTGCTCTGTATGTATGATTTCTTCCTTCCCTAACAAGTAGTGCTTCCATTTTTTCACACTTTGAACTAATGCATACAACTCTTTATCATATGTAGGATAGTTAACAACAACTTGGTTAAAATGTTTAGAGTGGTAACAGATACGCTTACGATGTTGCATCAATACTGCACCCATGGCGTAACTGTTGGAATCAGTCTCGATCTCAAATGGTTGTTGAAGATTCAACAATGCTAATATTTGTGTTGTACTAATCTTTTCCTTCAAGGTGTCGAAGGCCTTTTGTTTCTTTCCTCCCCATTGAAAAGTGTTCTTCACACTGGTCAAGGAATGCAAAGGAGCTACAATGAATGAAATTTTTTCTATGAATCTCCTCCAGTACTAAACTTCACCCAAGAAGCTTCATACTTTGGTTACAGTTGTGGGCTCAGGCCAATTTACAATTACATCAATTTTGGAAGGATCAATTTTCAATTTTCCTCCTCCTACAATATGACCTAAGTACACCAATGAAGTCTTTCCAAACTCACATTTGGACATTTTTACATACAACTTTTCCTTTCGCAAAGTATCCAATACTTTCCTTACATGATGTACATGTTCATCGCAAGTCCCATTGAATATAAGAATCTTATCTAAATACACAATTACAAATTCATCTAAGAATGGCCTGAATACATCATTCATTACACGCATGAATGTTGTCGGGGAATTACAAATCCCAAACGACATAACTAACCACTCAAATAGACCTTATTTGGTTTTAAAGGAAGTTTTCCATGCATCCTATTCTGCAACCTTGATCTGATGGCAACCACTATGCAAATCCAACTTAGTGAAATAAACAAGATTCTTTAACTAATCAAGTAAATCATCTATACGAGGAAGAGGGTATCGATTTTTCACCGTGATTTTGTTTAAGGCTCAGTAATCGACACACATTCACCATCCTTCTTTGGTAACATCACAATCAGAGAACCACAAGAGTATGAGTTGGGCCTGATGACCCGTTGATCCAACAAGTCCTGTACCTGTTTATTAATCTCTGTCATTTGTATAACCGACATCTCGCAGATGCCCACATTAGGAAGGGGAGAATCCTATTGAATATGTATTTCATGTTGGATTTCCCTCTTAGGAGGTAATCCATCTAGTTCTTGAAAGATCTCATCATATTTAGAAACAATATCAATTAATTCTTTCTTATGGGAAGGATCACATCCTTGGAAGGCGTCGGATGTTCCAACATCCTTTTCTCTTACCACCATGAGTATGTGACACATCCAACCCAATACCAATTTGTAACAAATCCAACCCCTAAGATGGACATTTTAAGGGAAGGGGCCTCGAATTTCATTTTATTTTTAGTCCCTTACTAAGAAAAATCCTCGACTTCTGCACTCCCAAAGTTTACGTTTCACACTACACACCTAAACTAGCCAACAAGGTCTTCTTCATGACCTCAGGCTGAGAATCAAGGGCTTAAAAGGTATGCTTGGTGAAGATTTCAGGACTTCGGAACTCCCAAACTTCAAGAGCTCTAGCTACATTTCATGATGTTTCTCCCGAACGTCAGATTCCCAGATTTTCGAACAATGGAGGAAATCGACGGTCCATATTAATTCACTGAGATCCTACGATTAAAAAGGGGCTTCGGGCCTTCTCGCTTCGGAGGTATTTCCCGCTCTACCACGCGATATCCCTGGAGATCCTAACTCACGAAGTTATGAAGAGCCTCGAGATCGCTCCACATGGCCCCGACATTCATGTCTTTACACAGATCCACACCCTATGCTCTAGACTCACAGACTCCCGGAATTCATACTGTCGATGTATCCAAACACGTCACCAGCCACATTGGCCAGGTGAGCGTGAACTAGAAGCTGACATGTGACAAGGGTCATGGATTTATACATGTCCTCATTAGGGGGTGACGCATGTCGTGCTCTAATTGTCATAAGGGGTTAATGAATCGTCCATATATGGGTGACACGTGGCACCTTATTTGTAGTTCCACGTCACCCGTGATGACGTCAGTGAGCCATGTCATTCCCCGTCATACAACCTTCTAACTTATTTCAAATCTCATGGTTAATATTTGTCCAAGTGGATCCATAGATCCATGACCTCCATTACTTCGAGGTTTTGGTCTTCAGGGAGTTGGCGGTGTAACTTCCTCATTCTCCCTGGAGCGATCAATGTCGGGCTGACCTCGAGCTAAATCCAACAGCCAAGGGAGATCTCGAAGGATCCCAAGATCTACAGTCCATTGTCCAGGGGAGATCTCGAAGGATCCCCAAATCTTATCGAATCCTCTCTATGCAAATCCCCCGAAGAGCTAAGTCTCCAGACTCTCGGATCTAGTGCCACGCATTCTCTTCCTATCAATGGATGGGATCTATTTCGACGCTCGTGACCTCAATGGTTTTCATACCTTTAAAACACTTGGCCAAATTCCTTCGGAGTACAAAGTCTCTGGTTCATGGGATCACTTGCCATGTACCTATTCATCCAATGGTCCCCGTCACTTCAGCGGTTCGACATTCAAGAGTTCGATGTGTATCTCTCGGCCTTCCTTCTGGACCAATCCAGATCAATTTCCACGTGTACCTAACATCTATGACCAGGGTTTACTCTGGCTTGCATACCTTCGAGGAAATCTTGCGCATCTCTAAATCATCAAATTCCCGGACTCCCAGATAACCGTGGATTTGTGGACACGTTTCCCTCCAGTTTCAACGATCTAGATTAACTCTGTGACTCCAACATTTGGGATTTTTGGCACTAGACCATTCCTATTCTCTCGAAGTAACACATCGCCAAAGAGCTTAACGCTTCCTTTCCTACACCCGATCTAATAGCTAAGAGAGATCTACCTTGGATCCCCAAATCGATGGCCCTCGTCGATCTGTGACTTTGGCCTTCAGATATTTTCTAGGGTTGTGGGGTCACAAGTATTGAAGTTCCAAAGATGAAAGAGCTAGCTCCTTTCGTACTAGCACAGGGTTCCTAGGCCTTGGTCACATGGGTCCTTTGGGAAAACTTATGGGCTAGGCACAAATCCTTTTACCTCCAATGGGTTAAGAACACGGTCATGAGTCCTTGGTCAGATGGATGGTTAGTCTTAAGGAAAACAGACTTCTCCCATAGACTAGAACTTAACATTCCTGCTAAGGTAAACTTCAAAAGGTTGTCATGACTCATGTGTTTCATTCAATCCTACCCCATCTCTCCTATGGATTCAAATCTCATAACTATCTAGCAGAAAAATTGAGGTAAATTGAAAAATCATATAGATATAACAGTTTACAGAAATCACAGATCATTTCTTATAACTGTCCAAATAATGAAAGTCTAAGTCATAAACACAAACATTTCATCATTACATCCAATATAATACACAAAGTATGAAAACACTTATCAGAACTGGGAAATGTGAAGCAACTGCTGAAAGGGGTGCATGTGTCCTCCCAACCATAGGCATAGTCACTCTTGATGAATTTACCATTGACCACCCCCGAGCTAGACCATGGTGCTTTGAGAGATATTCTTTCTTCTTGCTCCACAACAGTCAGGGACGGAGGTTACTCCCCTCCTCCCATAGGAAATTGGAAACCGGTTTTCTCTATTCCAAGCAAGGAGGTTTGCACGAGTACTTCCTCAGTTACTCATCAACCTTGTTTATTAGCTTATAACCAAACCCTGCCTGTGGCTTCTTTCAGTCAAGAAAGAGCTTACTTCTTATCTTTTCCTCTCAACTCTAGAGTCAAAGTATATTCATTTCTCTTCTCTGGAGAGTGTTCTCTCTACTCTGCTATATCACAGCACTGTCTCTATCCCCCAATTAACCCATTTCTTTCCTTCCTCAGCAAGGTTTTTTGGGTCTGAATCCCAATTCGTGGTCAGGACTGGAAGCCTTACCGATGGACACCCTAATCCATCTCCTCATTAACTCTTGAGGATGGCCTTCCAACTACCAACCTGACTAGTAATTCGTTTTTGGGTCAGAGGACTGTTGAGAAATTACACCCAATAGGTATTAGTCTGGTGAGGGTCATCTCAACCATACTTAGTTTCCCTTCACCATCTCTCTTATAGCATCCATGGTCTATCTTTGAAAACTCCCCCCCTTTCAACAGATGTGCAACACATATTCAAATTCTATTAATAACATAAATTCATACATTGATCCTTTTATACAAGGGTTCATCAAATCAAGAATTCACACATATTTAGTCCACCATAGTCTCTTGGTTAGTTATAGTTATATTTACAAACTAGGGGAAACATAGGTATTACAATCCCCTCCCCCTTAAAGGAACATATTCCTCTATGTTCTACCTGTTGATGTGCTCTGTGTGTACAGAAGTAAACAAATATGGATATGCATGTCTCATGGCATCCAACATTTCCCATGTAGCCTCATCTGGGCCAAAGTGTTTCCACTGCACCTTGACCTGTGCAATGGTTATGTTAATGAGTGGGGGTTCCTTCCTATCTATTATGCATTGAGGTTCTAGTAGGAAATCTCCCTCTGGTTTCACTTGAATCGCAGACCAGTCAATTATATGATTAGAATCATGTACATAATTCTTTAATAGAGAAACATGGAAAACATTATGTACTTTCACCGTGGGAGGAAGTGCTAGTCGGTAGGCTACTGATCCCACTCTATCCAAAACTTCAAAGGCTCCACAATAATGAGGTGCTATCTTGGCACAAGCTCCCACCCTCAAGGATATTCTCCTGGGTTTAACTCAAAGATACACATGATCCCCTACTTTGAACTCTCTAGGACTCCTTTTTAGGTCTGCATAGCTCTTTTGTCTATCCCGAGCTATCTTCAGATTTTGTCTGATCTAAATTACTTTTTGTCCCATTTCCTTTAGAAGATCTGAACCGATTGTGACTCGTTCTACTGGGTTGTTCCAACTGATTGGGATGTTGCATTGTCTTCCATAGAGGGCTTCAAAAGGGCTCATTTTTAATGACTCTTGATAGCCATTGTTGGAGGAAAATTCTACTAGTGGTAGGTAGTCCTCCCACTTCTTGGGTTGATGCATTACATGCATACTCAACATGTATTCTAATACTTGGTTTACCTTCTTTGTTTTCCCATCATTTTGAGGGTGATAGATTGCAATAAAGAGTAATTTTGTTTCAAATCCAACAAATAGAGATTTCCCAAAGTCTGAAGTAATCTTTGTATCTCTATCAGATATAATTTCCTTAGGCATGCCATGTAGTTTGAATATCTATTTCATGAAGATGCTGGAAATATCTATTTCCTTGCAAGTTGAATTGACGGGTATGAAGTGAGCATCCTTGCTCAGTTTTTCCACAACTACCATGATGGCATCGTTTTGTTTGGTTGATCTTGGTAATCCTATGATGAAATCCATGGAGATGGTTTCCCATTTCCATTTAGAAATTGGTAGGGGCTGCAATAGTCCTACTGGGTATCGATGATCTGCCTTTACTTGCTGACATTCTAGACATTTGGCCAAGTAATGAGATACATCCTTCTTTAGTCCTAGCTAATAAAACAATTTCATAGTGGTTGTGATCATTTTATGATAACCAGGATGACTAGTATATGGTATTTTGTGTAGTTCATCAAGTATGAACCTCTTCAAGTCATCACAATTTGGAATGTATAATTTGCCCTTGTAAGTCAACAGATCATCATTAAGCATCTGATAACCTTCATACTTCAGCCCCGTGGGCTCTTGCTTTAGGTATGATGTTACGGTCTTGAAAAATGCATATGTTTCTTGTGCAGTATCGACTCTCTCTTTGATGTCTGATTCATTGGTGCTTAGTGCTACCAAGTGAACTAATTTCATACTTCTACTAAGGGCATCATCCACCCTATTCTCCTTTCCTTTGATATTTTTGATTTCAAAATAAAACTCACTAAGGAGATCCATCCACCTAGCTTGTCTCACATTGAGTTTTGGTTGGTCAAACAAATACCTCAACCCACTATGGTTTGTCATAAGTACAAATCTCCTACCTAAGAGGTAATGCCTCCACATCTTTAAAGCATCCACTATGGAAACCAATTCCATATCGTGGGTCACATAATTGACTTCATTCTCATTTAGTTTTCTGGATTCGTAGCAAATCACATGTCCTTCTTGCATAAGGACTCCTTTGAGCTCTTCCTTGAAGGAATTTGTACACACAAGAAAGTATTTGTTTGGGTCTACAATCTTCAATACATGCACATTAGTTAGAAGGTGTTTCAGATCTTGAAATATTTCTTCACATTATGATGTCCAAATGAATTTAACCCCCTTTTTCTGAAGGGAGGTAATTGGGAAACCAATCTTGGAAAATCCCTTTATGAACCTCCTATAGTATCCTACTAGGCCCATAAAGGATCTGATATAAGATACATCCTTTGGGGTAGGCTAATCCATGATGAATTTAATATTGTCAGGATCAACTTCTACTCCTTCCTTAGAAATAACATGGCCTAAGTAGTGGACTTGTTTCTGGAAAAAGTCACACTTACTAAGCTAGCATAGAGTTCTACTTGGAGTACTAGCTTGAGATGTTCTTCATGCTCTTCCCTATTCTTGGAGTATAGTAGGATCTCATCAATGAAAACCAGCAAAAACCTATCCAACAACTTTCTAAATAGATTAGTCACTAAGAACATAAAAGTGGTTGGTGCATTGGTAAGCCCAAATGGCACCACCACAAATTCATAGTTACCATTTATTGTCCTAAAGGATGTTTTGTGGATGTATTCATATTTAATTCAGACCTGATGGTATCCAAATCTCAAGTAAATATTGGAGAAGATGGTATCACCCCTTAATTGGTCAAACAAGTCATCGATCCTTGGCAAGGGATACTTATTCTTGATGGTCATCTTATTGAGTTGACTATAATATATGCACAGTCGAAGTGTGCCATCTTTACTTTTCACAAACAAGGCTGGTGCTCCCCATGGGGACGCACTAGGTCGAATGTAGCCTTTGTCCCACATGTCCTTCAACTATAATTTGAGCTCAACTAGCTCTAGTGTACTCATTCTATAGGGTGTTCTAGACATTGGCACTGATCCTCGTACAAGTTCTATTGAAAAGTCAATATCCCTTCTTCGAGGTAGATCTGACAACTCTTTTGGGAATACATCTTTATAGTCTCTTAATATGGGATGTTTCTCTAGGCTATTTTTTTCATTCTCAAGAGAGTTTAGTGTTGGATTACTGAGAGGGGGGGTGAATCGGTAATAGAGCAATTTAATCCTTTTTAACCATATAATCCAAGTGTTATATCAAGGTATCATTATCATCCAATAAATGCAGAGTAAATAACCAATGAACAAATGAACAATCATACACATACACAATACACTAGTGTTTTACGTGAAAACCCAAAGTGGGAGAAAACCACAGAATGTTTTTTCTTATATGTCTTGAAGAATTGCATTCATTGGAAGAACCAACTTCCTTTGTTTTCCAGCTGCAACTGGAAGGAGGCTCCAACCCCTTAGTTTCTTAGGATGCAACCTGAGGGAAGCTCCAACTCCCCAACTCTCTGGCTACAACCAGAAAGAGGCTACAACCCCCTATGTTCTTTGGCTACAATCGGAAGGTGGCTACAACCACTTGTCCTTCCCCCGTCCAACCTCCCTGACGTATAACTAGAATTATGGAACCACTGTCACACTATCATTGTGAGATATACCACTGTAAACCTATACCAATCAACCTGCACCAAATAAACTATACCAATAACCTGAAACATGCATCAACCATGCATCAAACTATACCTCAACTTGTAATCAATCTGTACCATAAACAAGTGCATCAACCATGCACCAACCTGTACCAAACAACCTATAATCAACATGTGCCATAAACAAGTGCATCAACCATGCACCAACCTGTACCTGAACCTATACCATGAACAAGTGCATCAACCATGCACCAAACCTATACAAATAACCTGTCACAACAAATTGTCCAAACAACCTATCACAACAACCCGTCTCATCAATTTTATCAACCAAATCAGATCTACTCACCAAGATCAATCACCAAGACAACTCTCAAAGATGTGCATCAACCAAGTATAACACAACAACTCATAATCATCACCAAGATCAATACGTGCTTCTAATAATACAAGTATGCTACATCATCCATAAACCATGTGTCAAAAATACTACTAACAAGTGCCTCCAACCATGTACCAAGTATGTACCAATCATGTATCAACTATGAATCATCAATATGTACCAAAATATGAACTATACACCTCATGTATGTGCCAACTCATCTACTTGTCTCAACCATGTACCCGACATGTACCTCAACCAAATGCCCTCATCAATTTCATCATCCAAATCTGATTTGTAACTCTGTAATAGACCTGGTGTATATGATGACATTCCTGCAAACATTCCTTAACTTTAACAACAAGAGACTAGCATTTTCATCGAACTTTTCTTTAGTCTCACATGCCTAATTTTGGATTAGTTAACAACCCTAACTTGAAATAATCATAACTTTGTACCTGTAATGAATAAAGATCTGAAAATGATACACAATGTTCTTCAATGTGTGTTATGAAATTACTCCATGTGTCACTACTTGGAACC
This sequence comes from Picea sitchensis, assembly GCA_010110895.2. Taxonomy (NCBI): domain Eukaryota; kingdom Viridiplantae; phylum Streptophyta; class Pinopsida; order Pinales; family Pinaceae; genus Picea; species Picea sitchensis. The sequence continues at coordinate 42,951 of SNQJ01S0057184.1, forward strand.
TTTGAGAAAAGTATTTATAACAAGAATGGCATACCTTACTGAATTCTGGCTTATTCTAGAGAGCGACCTTGTAGAGCGTTCCCCGCAAGGAATATTTGTTAAATCAATATGAAAATGTTACAAAACATACTACAAACTGTACGCTAACTAACACATTTTGTCTTAATGAATTTGGATCTGTTATGAATAAGTTATGATGTTTTTACCCGAAACACCTGTTGTAGACTAGTTTTAGGACTAGCCACAAACCCTATTTTCCACGGAGTGTAACTCCAAAAATAAAACGACCCACAAGATGAATTTTTTACCATAGATACTTGGATATGTTTTCTCAATGGCATATAAATTTAACAGTCTGAATCATTCTAGAAAAACATTTATTGAGAAAATGGTGAGATGACCTGTAAATAACATACCTTAGAAAGCATCATCAAAATAATTTATCCTTTCTTGAATTCCGGCCTTCTTTTCTTCACCTTCCCTCATAAATTCGGCTTAGATATCCTTTGGTTACCTCAAACACCTATATATATTCAATATTCTCAAGTGTGATGTAAAATGAGAGAGCCTTGCCTCTTATTTATACTCTCCAAGTAGCTTCCTTAAAAACATCTTCTAGGTCACTTTGCCCACTTTC
>SNQJ01S0057184.1:51022-79688 GCA_010110895.2 Picea sitchensis
TCAAACAAACTTGGGTCCATTACCCAAACCTAGGTTCTCCAACTTCTCATGGCCATAACTCTCTAACCGTGAGGAGTTATGTGACGTTCCACATACCACCAGAAATGGCATGGAAAAAAATATCTATATATGATAGTTTCACTGAAAACATCACTGACCTTCATCTCGTTATTCCAAAAATAAGCATGGGTTCTCTAACCATACTTCTAGGATAACTCAATCCGCAAAGCATCTCCCCGTGAGGGATTTCACCATAAGGGGACCACTTTGGAGTTCATCCTTTTGTACGTATGATCAACCATTACAAGAAAATAATGATTCATCTTTACATCAGACAAACTTGGGTCTATTGCCCAAACCTTTGTGCTACTGGAATTCACTACCGTACTTTCTCCAAGGGTTGACATCAATCAATAAGGGTTGAACTCAATCTACAATATCACTCTCCAATAGTTGACATAAATGACAAACAACAATCCATACCAACTATCCATCAACCTAAGATAACTTTCTGACATTTAGTACTTGTATTGCATACAAGGGACATCCCTTTATGCAGTTCTTCTTCACTTGGAGGGATGATATTTGTCTCACTGAGACAGGATTTTGAATCCCTTGTAGGGTTGCCCTTCTTCCTTCTTCATTTTCACACTCCAAAGTTTTACTGTAACAATCCAATTTGGTTTTGTGGACTGCCAACCAGTCCATGCCAATCAGTAGGTCATAAGATCCTAGAGGAAGTATGTTTAGGTTCGCTTGGGTGGGCAACCCACTTACAGAAAATTGACATTCTTGTATGACCTCTGTTACTTTTATTTTGGTTCCAGTGGATACTTTAACTAACCATGATTTAACATGTTCAACTTGTTGCAATTTACATTTCTCAACAGTTTGAGGGGAAACATAACTCAAATTAGAACCAGGGTCAATTAAAATGGAAATAGGATGGTTGGAAAGTGTACCTTCCATATCCACCACTGAAGCTTGGTGGTCAGCTTGTTTATTATCGGAGGCTGCATAAATATGTGGCATGCTCCTAGCTACATCATTGAATGTGGTAGCCTCTTGGATGTTGTATACCCTCCCATTGTTCTGTTGCCTATGCGTACAATCCCTCATCATATGTTCCTCTCCACAACCCTAACATTTCAAGGTTTTTCTCTTCGTGTTATCAGTCTTACTTGGATATGCTCTGAAAGGTTTATTTCTACTCTGGGATGGAAAATTTTGCTGATGCACACTTCTGGAAGAAAGGATCATCCTAGATCTCTTACCATGGTTCTTAAAACTTGAGGATTTAAACCTCTTCTTCTTAAATCCTAAATTGTTTTTCTTCTTCCAGTCTTCACGGGGTTCTGTCTTATTCTTGAATTGATCATAGAAATAGCTTTCTTTTCGAAGAGTTTCTTCCAAAGTATTTGGCTCATCAAACTCAATTATGACTGGTAGGACTGAGGTAATCCACTAATAAATTGTTTCATCTTTACTTTTTCATCCTTTATATAGGGCACATACCTCAACAACTTAAGAATTTTGTTGATATATTCATCTATGTTGAGTTGTACTAGCTTGAGTTCATAGAACTCCTTGGTATTTCCATCAAAGTAATTTCATGACAGGTACTTCTTCTTAAAGTATTTCTCAAATTGTTTCCATGACAAGTCATTCTCATGGACTCCTTTCATATTCCTAAGGTCCTCCCACCAAATGGAAGCTTTCTCATTCAGGTTGAAAATGGCTATCTGAGCCTTTAAGTTTTCAGAGTAGTCATGGACTCTGAAGTACTTCTTCAATCCGAATAGCCAAACTTCTGGTTCTTCCCCCTTCTTAATCTCGCCATCGAAGGTTGGTGGTTTGGATTTCTTGAACTCTTCAGGGTCACAACTCTTGGTTTGTTTCCTCTTCTTTCTTCTTATCTGGGAATGAGAACTAGTTTTGCCACTAGAACATTCCTTGGAGTTGTCAGTGTCTTCACCAAAGGAATATCCCATTGAATTTATCTTGGATCCATGTTGGTTCTTATTTGAGGTTCTCCTCATGGTGTGGCCACATTCAGGACCATGCCTCTGTATCTCCGATGGAATTGGTGTTTTCTTAGTATGATTCCTATACACATGACTAGAAATTAGACCATGTTGTAGCTTCCTCTGTATGTCTGACAAAATTTGCAAGAGAATTGCATTAATTTCAATCTAATTTTCATGTTCCTTGATCATCCTTTCATTTTCAACCTTACAAATATGTAACTCTAACATGAGGCTTCTTACAATTCCAGCCAAATCTGGGGGGGGTTCCACTACCCTCCTGTCATCAAATTCTTCCTCTCTATTGTGGGAGCTCTCCCCCAACTCCTGGTGTGTCACCATACTTTATGTTGTAGTTCTCCTGTTGTTTACTGACTTCTTGAGTGTTGATAAACATTTTCTGTTAGTTACTAATCTACCAATTCATGAACAACACATATCATTGCAAGGTGAAGTCAATTATTTATTTGAAAACATTAGCAACCTATAGTGCATACTTCCAAAATATCTAATAAAATTAGAGGGTTTTTTTCCTCTCTTCAGTAGAGGTTCAGACACGTTTATTGTAGAAGGGGGTAAGGTAGGGTGTTACCCCATAAATTCTCTAATAATATTTTTACGTGGCTTGTGCATGATCCCAAGTATGCCAAGTGTTGTTTCCATGCTTTGATACCAATTTGTAACACATCCAGCCCCTAAGCTGGAAGTTTTAAGGGAAGAGGCCTCGAATTTCTCTTTCTTTCAGTTTATTTCTGGTCCCTTACTAAGCAAAATCCTCGACTTCTCCACTCCCAAAGTTTACGTTTTACACTACGTGCCCAGAGTGGAGCTTTCTTGCAAAACGTCAGGCCTGAAGATTTAGGGTGGCTAATGCCATTAATGGATACAACCCAACTTAAATGCCTAAGACTAGGTTTGACCATTCGGGTAACTACCATATTGAATTCTCCTCGAATTGCATAAAGGACATGAATTATGTGTAATGCAAAACAATGATGTATTAATACGGTCCCGACTATATCGTTGTGCTTATCATAAGTTTTATTTAACATGGTAAATAATTATGGAACATTACAATCCCCTAGTGCATAGACTTAGTGGATTAGGACCCTAGATCCAATCCCCTATAAGCACTAGGGTCCAATCCCCTGTACGCTAGCGCTTAAATTTTGAATTTAATAAAGTATATCTAGTGTATAGATATTGAGTTTTATAAAATGTATTTTTACATGTTTTAGAAACATAGCTATGACTTATATAATTGGGTTGCACAAATTATTCCTAGTCTATGGACCTTGACAGGCCTAGCCACTAACACATCAACATTACATTTTTTATACTAGCGATTCTTAACAGAAAACGTTGTGTTGATCTTAAGATCTCTTGCATCCTTTCTAGAATGAGTAATTTTAATGATACACTTGCCATGTATATGATTACTGGTTTAAATTATAATTATTGTTGTGTCGCGAACAATTGTTGTACATAATATACTTTAGTTTTCCCCAATAATTTTTTTTTAATTTGTGAAATTTGGGGTACATTACATATGGTATCAAATTTGTAGGTTACAAGGCTTGGACCTCGGGGAAGCACTAGAATTTTGTTTTGTTTCCTTGAAAGAAAATCTAACAAACACATTTATTGTTACAAATAGAAAAACAATTTGTTTATTGTGAAAATGTCAGCACAAAATGAAGAAGGAGACAGACCTGAAGGGAATCCAAATCAAGAACTTCCTAGAGACCCAAAACATAATAGTGAAGGGAGTTCAACCACTCAAGTCTTGGAAATGATGTGAAACCTCATCGTGGAATTACAAGGATTTAAAGAAGATAACGAAAAGCTAAAGAAAGCATAGGAAGACCAGTTTGAAATAAATGAAATGTTGTTATGTGGTATAGTAACAAAGAAGAGTCCAAAAGACAATGAAAAAGAGGAAGAGGTCAGAAAACATTCCTCTAAGAACTCTGGTCATGAAATAGAAAAAGAGGATAGTTCTTCCGAAGACACACACATGACAGAAAACAAAGCATCTACATGAAGAAAAAGAAAACAAGTGGACCACCTGGAAGGTGAATTCAAGAAAATAAAACCCTCCACCTTTTATGGAGAATCAAAGACTGGTGAGGAGGCTGAAGCATGGTTATTAGATATAAAGAAATACTTCCAAATTTATAACTACTCTAGTAATATGAAAGTCAGAATCGACATTTACAACTTAAAAGGAAAAGCTAGTATTTGGTGGAAAGACCTAAAATTAGCCAAGGGATTGAAAGAAAACGAATGGAATGGTCAGAATTCAAAAATTATTTCAAGAAGCAGTACTTATCATAAAGTTATTATGAAATAAAAACTAAGTAATTTTACGAACCACGACTAGGACAACTGGCCATGGAAGATTTGTTAAATAATTTTCTAGATCTGATGAGGTTTGTACCATACATGAAAGAGGAAAAAGTAAATATAAAAAGGTTCCTAAGCTATCTACCACAGTCGTACAAGGACAAAATTGAATTTGAAAATCCAAAGTATTTAAATGAAGTGTTTAGAAAGGATCGAATGTGCTATGATCAGTACAAATAGAGATCTGAAATCCCTAAGGCGTGGAAAGACAAGAAACAAGATAGAATGAAACAACGTAAGAAATACTTCTAACCAACCCATTTCTATAACATGGAGAAAGGTTTCCAAAATAAATATTATCATTCTAATACACAAAATTCTCAAGGGGGAAATAGACCAGTTAATCTAAGAGTCAAGAAAGTTGGGGACGGTCTCAAAGAACCATTGAAGTTTTGGGAGTGTGGAGAACCCCACCTAAGGAGAAATTTCCCATGCTTAAATCCCACATCAATAACTTCAGTCCATAACCTTCAAGGGGCTTCAACGGTTGGAGACATTGGTAGAAGCATTCATAAAATCAATGAAACTCTGGATGGAATACATGAATATCATCAATCCACTATTGTGGAAGTTGAAGGTAAAATTCATTGCCACATTGTTTCTATACTAATTGGCCCAAGAGATAGCCTAAGTTATATTATTCCAACTTTAGTTGAATTGAATAAGTTAAATAAGGAAAAGCATGATAAGTCCTGGTTAGTACAATTTGCAACAGGGACCAAAATAAAGGTAACACATTTTATTTCTGATTGTGAACTAAACACAGATGGTCAAAGTACAAAGTTAAATCTGAACATATTACCTTTGGGGTCTTACAATATAATCATTGGAATGGACTGGTTAGAGAAACATAAAGTGATATTAAACTATTACGAAAAATCATTTGTGTATAAAGATGAAAATAACACAGCTAGAATAGTACAAGGAATCAGAAAACCAGTTTTTGTTAGGCAAATATCAGTGATGCAATTTAAGAAACATATGAACAAAGGTTGCCAAATTTATGTTGTACAAGTAACTAATCTCCCAAGGGAAGAAAGCAAACCGAACTTAGAAGACTTTGCAGTCCTACGTGGGTTCAGAGATGTATTTGTAGATGAAATACCAAAACTACGTCCAAAGAGAGAGATAGGTTTATCTATCGATCTACTACCTCGATCTACCCTGGTATCCAAGGCATCATAAAGAATGAGTCTACCCGAATTAACAGAACTGAAAATTCAGTCATAAGCACTGCTAGATAAGGAATATATCACACCAAGTGTTTCACCTTGGGGAGCAACAATTTTATTCGTTAATAAGAAAGATGGGACTTTGATACTGTGTATTGACTACCGACAACTGAATAAAATGATGATTAAGAATAAGTATCCCTTATTCTCTTTTGTTTGGGTGGGATTGGCAGAGTCGTCTTCGAAATTCTTGGGATGGGTGGGATGGATCATAAGTAAGAAAGAAGATTGCATGACTCTGCCATCCTTTGAAGAACTCTTTCCATGCCTTTAAAGAAATGAAACTTGCCAAAATCTAGGCTTCCCACGCTCACATCATCGGATGTCGTTCGCTTATGTCCATTCTCCCTGCCGCTGACCCAACATTAACAATCTCTTTGACTAGGTTGGAGTAGTTGTTATAACCCTAATTTGCATCAGACATGCTTACCTGGCAGCAGTCCATCTCAGATTCCTTCTTTTCCAAAACATTGTTGAACAAATATTTAAAAAACCTCTTTTATAAAGGCCCATGCACCCTACTCCATCATTGCACGCGTGTACACACTAGCTGACCTAAAATAGCCCGTGTGTACCTACAAAAGCACGAAAAAAAGGAAAGTTGTCGATGGAACACACATCTTTGGGTGAGTTAACTAAACCTTCTGACCATGCATGGCCAAGGGTTTGACCAAATACCTAGCTCCTTCTAGCCTATAAAAGAAGGGGCAGGGATCCCATTTGGAGGAAGGAGAATGATAGTAAAGAAACTCTACTCAATTTCACATTCCCATTGTCCCAACCCTTTAGCCATTAGTGTGCAAGGATCAATATAGAGCAAAGAAGTTGGAGGACATTTTAAGAGGAGCCCAGGATCAGGTTTGTGGAGTGGTGTCCGGTCTCGACATTGTAAGTTGATTCATTAAAAGTAATAAAGAAATATTTTTCCCGTCCCACTTTATGAGTTCTTCGTAATTTATTAAATATATGTTTGAATCTCTAACCCATTAATCTATAGGTAAAATGCATGTGTAGTTTATTGCTTGTTTTGTATGTAGGTCAGCCTTAGGAGGAGAGCTGCTAACAAGTGATCAAGCGCGAAGAAGGATCGACATCGAACACCCGGAGCAAGGTATGTTGGTCTAACCATGTATTTGCTGAAAAGAAATGGGGGTTAAGTCTGGGGACGAAGGTAGAAAGTAGGTTTCGTTTGGTCATATCTGCATGCATAATATAACCCTATTTTCTAGTCCGTAAGGGGATTTCCCACTCACAACAGAATTTGTGACCAAACTGGGGAAATCTCTAGGGTTTCTGAGAATATTTTTTGGGTATTTTTAAAAATTGGTTTCATTACTTATTTTTAAAGTTTCTGCAAAAGTTTGAGCTAATAGAGATTCTGGTCTTCCATACCAGTTATCTTTGTTTCTTTGCTTGACTGCATTTTTTTTTTTGAGACCCACAGAGGTACACGCGGCCTGTATAAGGTCTACATGCATGTACCTGCACCCTAACCTCACACAGCCTGCGTGTACACACTAGCTGAGGAGGTGTCAGTCGCGTGTATGATTTCAGAAAAAAAAAAATTAGGGAGGCAGTCATCCTCTCCCCTGTCAGAAGTAATCCTTCTCAGGGGTTTCCTGGAACTCATTCTAGTCTCTCTTTTTGCAGTTTTGTAGCTTAGGTTTCACCTCAGATTGGTTTTGTTCTATGAAATTTTCCTTCAATAGTTTTCTTTTTCTGTCAAAGTAAGTTTCTAAGTGTTCAAGAGATTCTGGTTCTCAGTACCAGTAGTCTCTACCTGGGATTGATTGCTTGTCCTTTCATTTTTTTAGAGTTTCATAAGTACGCACGACCTGTACAAGTTTTGCACGCGTGTACACGCGCCCTGACTTTACACATCTCGCATGCACACACTTGCTGTTGAACTGTCAGCAGTGTGCATGTAGAGAAAATTTTTGTTTAGGGTAAGGCAATCATCCTTTCCTTTGTCAAGAGTTATACCTCTCATGTTTTTGGGTCTCTGTCATAGCGGTCAGTAACTTGGGTTTGATCATAGCAATAGCTTGCTTTTTCATTAAAAGATTTCTTTTGTTTCTTATCTTTTTTAACTTATTTTTAGCTTGAAACTTTAAGAAAAATGAGTTGCATTTAAAAAAAAATTCCCCCTCATGGCCGGGGGGGGGCCATGCATCGTGCATTCATCAGTTTCTTTTAGAATATTTTGTTATTTCTACTTTGATTGAAAGAAAATATAAAAAAAAACTTAGTTTGTTAGATCTCTTTCTTTCCTGGCATTTTCTTTGCATTGTTGTTTGAAAAAGAAAAAGAAATTAGCATAGCGTTGTGTTTTCTTCTAATTTTAAAAAGCATTTCAAAAAAAAACAAAAAAATTATAATCATTCTTTGCCAGTGTTCATATAAGTTTCATCATTTTTCGCAAGAGTCTTAACACCATCAGTTGCACTACCGTACCCTTTTGAGTAAATCAAGCCAATAAAAAGAACGCTAATTAAAATTTACTAGACTTTATGTTTGTAGGGCCCATCAACTAGATTAGGCTAGAGCCTTGATTTAGGTTGGAGAGGAAACTTTTCAAAGCTATAAAACAAACATACGAGTCTGTGATAAGGAGTGTAGAAGTCCAGTATCGTGAAAGTTATCCAGGACCCCCCTCTAACACAGGGGATAAACACGAGGTCGCATGCGGAAAGGTAGCGGAGATAACCCCTCCAAATCCAGACCAATCGTAGTGGAGAACACATATAGAGGGCTTCTCTTGGGATTCCGTTGATTGCATTTGCCACAGAGCTTCATGGCTCTTGAATCCGTTCGAGGTCCTCAGTTGTCTTCCAGTCCACTTGATTTTGATACCCTTGGCAGGTTTCAGGCTCGATACCCTGCTCTTTGTCCTCTACCCGAATTTCAACTGTACCCGCCTGGTGACTGTTCGCGCACTGGCAACCTAGTTGCCCATCTTTTTAGAGACATACACAGGTGACTGCGGGGGTATACCGCAGTACCTAGGGTAGATATCGGGCCATGCTTTGCAGATTATACCTGGAGGGTGATTCCATTTTCGAGTTGGACTTTCATCGGTAAGTTGCTCTAATGTTGGTTGGTGTAACTATTCTTCCAACTAGTTAGTCATTTTCTTGATTTTCCTTTAGGAAATTTTAGTGTGTTCTCTGTGCTCCCTAGTTTTGCATAGTGATTTATTCAGTCATGGATTTGGGTCTCTGACCTAGGGTGATACACCGTCCACTCCACTAGTCAGGAGGAATTTTTTGTCTTCCTCTTAAAAATGTGGAGTCGCCTCTTTATAGGCATTGTTTTGATACGACATGTTTTCTAGAGTTAGTGCGTGAGACTTTTACGGACTTGAAAGATCCCGTAAGAGGAGAACCTGTGCATAGGATCTTCATGGCCAAAGTTCTTGACGATACCAACCAAGGAGCCCCTTCACAAGGGGATTCTTGTGTTTTTCCCTTCTTCGAAAATGTTGGTGTCCCTATGATGGCCACTTTGTACATTCCTGGGTTGAATGTGGTATTACCGGTTTCGTTGGGTACCATTGCAAATGTCCCAAATGCTATTAACGCTTCTCAATTAAGCACTTTATGTCATGGGCACCCTGTTGATGTTTCTTCATCTGCAAAGTCTTCTCCTCCTTCTCCCGCCTCTGGTGAAAGTATAGTTACTAGTAACCGAAAGTCTAAACGAAATAGAAAGAGGAAGAATAGGAAGAAGAAATCACCAACCTCTGCGAGTCATGTTGGAGATAGGTCAACAACCTCAGCAAGTCACGTTGAAGACTAGCACCCAGCCTCTGCAAGTCATGCTGGGGGAAATCACCCACCCTCTGCAAGTCATGCTGGTGGGAAAAGTCCAATCCCTCCTAGTCATACTGGTAATAGGTCTGTAACCTTTGCAAGTCATGTTATCGACCCATCACTAACCTATGCAAGTCATGTCAGAGATGTGCAACCAACCACTGCTAGTCATGCTTGGGGCATTAATTCTGTTGAGAAACCTAGATGGATAGGACGTAAGCCTAAGTTCCCTTGTAAGCTTTGCAAGGGGGATCACCTTACTCATTTGTGCCCTGGCATTCCAGAGGTACAAAGATTGTGGTCCCTATCTACAAGCTCTTGTGATTCTGAGTCTTCTGAGGTCTCCTCACAGCTTATTCAACCATTGGTTGCAAAAGTGGTCATGCTGATGCAGTCATCGACTGATCCCACTCCTCTTCTGGGGGGTGAGGTACCTTTAGACCATGTAGTCCCGCAACCTATTCAGCCATTGGTTGCGAAAGTGGTCATGCAGATACAGTCATCGGATGATCCCACTCTTCTTTTGGGGAGTGACGTGTCTACCGACTATGTTTTTAGCATTTTTGGTTCATTACTTTCAGAACAAGGGGGCATTCTGCTCATTCCGAGCACACCCCCTCCAAGCCCTAGGATGGTTTCCTTTGATTGGAATGACCTTATTGATCCTTGTCTTCCTTCTGCCGCACCTTTTCAAATAAGGTTTGAAGTTAATTCAACAAACATTTATCGATGTATTGTGGATGAGGGAGCCTCTGCAAGTATTTTATCCTCCTCGGTTTGGAAAGTATTGGGATCTCCCAAGCTGGTGTCTGCTTCACATGAGCTGTTGGATTTTGACAGATGTACTAGTGAATATTTGGGGGCTCTTCATCAGTTGCCTATCTTGTTAGGTGGGAAGATTGCCCGTGTCGATGTTATAGTGGTACAAGGCCCGTTAGATTTCAATATGCTTCTCGGGCGTGATTATGTATATGCTATGAATGTTGTGGTGTATACGCTCTTCTGAGTGATGCATTTCCCTCACAATGGAAGCATTTTCACTATCGACCAGCTGGCATATGATAATAACCATCCTAATTCGACATTATTTCAGACTACCCCTTTATATGTTCCTAGCATTCATGTAGACAATACCCCACCACGGGTTAATTATGTGGCATCTTATCCTCGATGTTCAATTTCTTCTGAGCAGGAACCTGTGCAATCATGTGTTCCCTCTCGAGACTTGGTCTCAACAATTGATCCATTAGTTCATCCAATGGGGGAATGGGATCCCTTGTTTCCCCCTCTTGGTCTAAGTAGGCTTGAGTATCCTTCTGAGTCTGATCTCGTTGTTAGTATATCCTTGAGTCCTCGTGATCGTGATTCTTTGTTGATAGACTCTGCCAGTTCTGGTCAGAACCTCCATCGTTAGTTTACTTCACCCTTTGGGACTGTCGACCCTCGTTTGCATGATTTATCAGATTTTGAATTGCCTTCAGATGAGGCTATCCTTGAATCCATGACTACGGTTTCTATCTCGTAGGACGACTTACACAGTGATTTGTGTTTTCTTCCCTTTTGGGAAACTTCCTAAGTTGATTATCGAAGAGACTCTTGGTCTGAGCCTAGCAGCAGGCTCTACCTGAACCAGTTTCATACATGAGTTAGCCCCCATCAGGCTCTACCTGAACCAGTTTCATACATGAGTTAGCCCCCATCGGGTCTTCTTTTAAGCCCTTTTCAGACCCTTTAAACATGAAAATATTGCCGAGTGATCTTGTGGCCTTTCACGCTCGTTAAACTAAAATTTGAAGTCACGTCTGTCCGGTGGTAGTTTACCCCTTTTTCAGTCTGGACGGTCAACTATACGAACAAACGTATACTCTAAGGAACTTTCGTTCCCTAGAAGAGTACCCTTAGGTATAATTTTACCCGCGGGCCTCAGGGACTAAATTTACAAAAAAGGAACCCCCACGGAGTCCATAGTTAAGCTCTTTGCAAACTCCCTAAAATTGAAAAGATCGTTGAGTGACCTTATTCTTTCACACTCATTAAAACGGTCCAGAAGAACATTCCTGATGGAGTCCATAGTTAAGTTTTTTTCAAACTCCTTAAAAGTGAAAAAATGGCTGAGTGATCTTGTCTTTATCACACTCGTTAAAATGGTTTTGAATAGACATCTTGTCGGTGCTAGTTTATCCCTTTTTCGAACCAACTATATTACATTCGAAAAAGGTACCCCAATGGAGTCTCCTTTTACGTTTTTTCAGACTTTCTAAACATGAAAAACCGCCAATCTTACCTTCTCTGGGCTCATTAAACTTACATCAAAGGACGTTACCATTGTGTGTTTTATTAATCACATTTGCATACCTGCGTCTTTGGCCTAATGCTAGCTCCATGTTGCTCTCAATTGAACCATCTGAAGCATGCCTTATACGCAAGCCCTGTAGGTCTTTGCCTCTGCGTCTTGACACCTTTGTCCCCTAGAGGATTTTTCTCGAGTGTCCTTTTCTTGCATATATCCCTTTTCCCTGAGCATCCCTATGTTCCGTTTTCTTGGATCTAGTACGTTTGCGACACTCGATCCCCCTATGTAATGTAACATTCTTTTATTCTTTTGGAAAAAAGACAAAAAAAAATCAAATATACCCCCAAAAGAGGAAGGGAAATGTATTTTCTTTATTGGCATCATAATGTGACGCCCTTGGATAAAGCACATCTGTCCATTTGTCCATCAAACCCTAGGATTTAATATGACCTTAGGAAGATGTTCTCACTACATAGAGTTGTCTCCTCCTCCATTTGGTTATTCTTCCAAACATATGGAGAGTTTGCATTGCCTCCTGCCTCGTAAACTTATGTTAATGCCATGTTGCCTGAGTCTCATCATTTGTCGTGCTTTTTTCCAAGGGAAGTTTTTCACCAAGCTTGAGTCAGCCCTTCTACAGTTTGTCTCTTGCCCTCATACCTGGCCATCCTAAATCTCCAATCAAGTCCTTATTCGAAATCAATGAAGCCTTCAGTCTGATAATCAAGATTATCTAGTCCATGACCGACGAGCCATCGAAGACCTCTGGATAGTGGATTCGTACACTCATATTACACTCCTACCTGAGTTTTGAATATTTTTAAGTTGTTTCTCGAGCTCTGAAGACCTCATCTCTAGCCATCAGGCCATATCAGCTTCTAGAAGATGGATACTCTATATGTATATCTTTTTGATTTCAAGATGTAGCTTCGTTGTGTATTGTTCATAGCTACTCTTTATATACTTATTTGACATGGATCTACAGTGTATTTGATTGGTAGCCATGATTCTATTTTATCTCGAACATGGGTATGCCCGCCTTGGTGAGACAATTGTTATTTTGCAGACGATGCCTCCCAGTTCCTGATCCTTGGGATCAATTGTTCGGCACATCAGTGAAGATTGTTAATGTATTTCAGCCATCAGATGCTCTTCTAACCTCACACATTAGGGGGAATCTGTTATGACCCTAATTTGCACCAGACATGTTTACCTGGCAACAGGGCATCTCAGATTCCTTCTTTGCCAAAACACTGCTGAACAACTCTTTAAAAAACCTATTTTATAAAGGCCCACGTGCCCTACTCCATCACTGCATGCGTGTACATGCTAGTTGACCTAAAATAGCCTGCATGTACCTACAAAAGCACAAAAAAAAGGAAAGTTGTCGATGGAACACACAGCTTTGGGTGAGTTAAATAAACCTTCCGGCCATGCATGGCTGAGGGTTCGACCAAATACCTAGCTCCTTCTAGCCTAAAAAAGAAGGGGTAGGGATCCCATTTGGAGGAAGGAGATTTCCCACTCATAACAGGAGCAAAGATATTCTCTAAGTTATATTTAAGGTTTGTTTATTACCAAGTCAGAGTAAAGGACAAAGATATAAATAAAACAACATTTGGAACACGTTATGGACACTATGAGTTTGTCGTAATTCCATTCAGGCTTAATAATTTACCAACAACCTTTATTTGCTTGATCAATAGTATATTCAACCAATATATGGATAAATTTGTGTTGTTTTTTATCAATGATATACTAGTTTACTCAAAAATAGAAGAAGAACATGAAGAACATCTGAAAATAGTATTGCAGACTTTAAGGGAACATAAGTTGTATGCTAAGTTTGATAAGTACGACTTGTACAAAGGAAAGATACAGTACTTAGGACACGTATTATCCAAAGATGGTATTGCAGTTGATCCAGAAAAGATAAAAGCCATTATGGAATGGCCTATCCCTAAGGATGTAGCAGACATTAGATTATTTATGGGAATTGTTGGTTATTATCGGAGATTTATCGAAGGATTTTACAGAATCGCATACCCAATTACATCACTACAGAAAAAGGGAATAAAATTTAATTGGTCGCAAAAGTGTCAGGACAAATTTGATAAACTAAAAAGACTGTTAACTACAACACCTATCCTTAAGGTAGCAGATCTCGATAAAGATTTTACAGTGTGTGTGGATGCAAGCAAAGAATGATTAGGAGGTGTGATAACACAATATGGACACATCATCTGTTATGAATCTCATAAACTAAAAGAACATGAACAAAATTATGTGACTCACGATTTAGAATTAGCAGTGGTAATTCATGCATTAAAAATGTGGCGACATTTTTTAATGGGAAGAAAATTTTTGTTACTAATGGAAAACAGTGGTGTAAAGTATTTGTTCAGTCAACCAGATCTCAATGCAAGGAAGGAAAGATGGTTGACCCTTTTAAGTGAGTTCGATTTTGAGGTACGACACATCAAAGGTAAGGAAAAAAAATTTGCAGATGCAATAAATCAAAGAACTAGGGGGGCCATGAATCGTGCATTCATCAATTTCTTTTAGAATATTTTGTTATTTCTGCTTTGATTGGAAGAAAATATAAAAAAAAAACTTAGATTGTTAGATCTCTTTCTTTCCTGGCATTTTCTTTGCATTGTTGTTTGAAAAAAAAAAAAAATTAGCATAGCGTTGTGTTTTCTTCTAATTTTAAAAAGCATTTCAAAAAAAATAAAAAATTATAATCATTCTTTGCCAGTGCTCATATAAGTTTCATCATTTTTCGCAAGAGTCTTAACACCATCAGTTGCACTACTGTACCCTTTTGAGTAAATCAAGACAATAAAAAGAACGCTAATTAAAATTTACTAGACTTTATGTTTGTAGGGCCCATCAACTAGATTAGGTTAGAGCCTTGATTTAGGTTGGAGAGGAAACTTTTCAAGGCTATAAAACAAACATACGAGTCTGTGCTAAGGAGTGTAGAAGTCCAGTATCGTGAAATTTATCCGGGACCCCCCTCTAACATAGGGGATAAACACGAGGTCGCATGTGGAAAGGTAGCGGAGATAGCACTTCAAAATCCAGACCAATCATAGTGGAGAACACATATAGAGGGCTTCTCTTGGGATTCCGTTCATTGCATTTGCCATGGAGCTTCATGGGTATTGAATCCATTCGAGGTCCTCAGTTGTCTTCCAGACCACTTGCTTTCGATACCCTTGGCAGGTTTTAGGCTCGATACCCTGCTCATTGTGGTCTACCCGACTTTCGACTGTACCCCTTGGTGACTGTTCGTGCACTGGCAACCTAGTTGCCTATCTTTTTAGAGACATACACAGGTGACTGCGGGGGTATACCGTGGTACCTAGGGCAGACATCGGGCCATGCTTTGTAGATTATACCCGGAGGGTGCTTCCGTTTTCGATTTGCACTTTCACCGGTAAGTTTCTCTAGTGTTGGTTGGTGTAACTGTTCTTCCAACTAGTTAGTCGTTTGCTTGATTTTCCTTTAGGAACTTTTAGTGTGTGCTCTGTGCTCCCTAGTTTTCCATAGTGATTTATTCAGTCATGGATTTGGGTCTCTGACCTAGGGTGATAGACCACCCACTCCTCTAGTCGGGTGGACTTTTTTGTCTTCTGCTTAGAAACATGGAGTCGCCTATTTGTAGGCATTGTTTTGATACGATTGGTTTTCTAGAGTTAGTGCGTGAGACTTTTACGGACTTGAAATATCCCACAAGGGGAGAACCTTTGTGCATAGGATCTTCATGGCCAAATTTCTCGACGATACCAACCAAGGAGCCCCTTCACAAGGGGATTCTTTTGTTTTTCCCTTCTTCGAAAACGTTGGTGTCCCTTTGATGGCCACTTTGTACATTCCTGGGTTGAATGTGGGATTACCAGTTTGGTTGGGTACCATTGCAAATGTACCAAATACTATTAACACTTCTCAATTAAGCACTTTATGTCATGGGCACCCTATTGATGTTTCTTCATCAGCAAAGTCTTCTCCTCCTCCTTCTCTCGCCTCTGGTGAAAGTACAGTTACTAGTAACCGAAAGTCTAAACGAAATAGAAAGAGGAAGAATAGGAAGAAGAAATCACCAACCTCTGTGAGTCATGTTGGAGATAGGTCAACAACCTCTGCAAGTCACATTGAAGATCAACACCCAGCCTCTGCAAGTCATGCTGGGGGAAATCACCCACCCTCTGCAAGTCATGCTGGGGGAAAAAGTCCAGTCCCTCCTAGTCATACTGGTAATAGGTCTGTAACCTTTGAAAAGTCATGTTATCGACCCATCACTAACCTATGCAAGTAATGTTGGAGATGTGCAACCAACCACTGCTAGTCATGCTAAGGGCATTAATTCTGTTGAGAAACCTAGACGGATAGGACGTAAGCCTAAGTTCCCTTGTAATCTTTGCAAGGGAGATCACCTTACTCATTTGTGCCCTGGCATTCAAGAGGTACAAAGATTGTGGTCCCTATCTGCAAGCTCTTGTGATTTTGAGTCTTCTGAGGTTTCCTCACAGCTTATTCAGCCATTGGTTGCAAAAGTGGTCATGCCGATGCAGTCATTGACTGATCCCACTCCTCTTCTGGGGGGTGAGGTACCTTTATACCATGTATTCCTGCAGCCTATTCATCCATTGGTTGCAAAAGTGGTCATGCCGATGTAGTCATCGGATGATCCCACTCTTCTTTTGGGGAGTGACGTGTCTACCGACTATGTTTTTAGCATTTCTAGTTCAGTACTTTCAGAACAAGGGGGCATTCTTCTCGTTCCGAGCACACCCCCTCCAAGCCCTAGGATGGTTTCCTTTGATTAGAATGACCTTGTTGATCCTTGTCTTCCTTCTGCCCCACCTTTTCAAATAAGGGTTGAATTTAATTCAACAAACATTTATCGATGTATTGCGGATGAGGGAGCCTCTGCAAGTATTTTATCCTCCTTGGTTTGGAAAGTCTTGGGATCCCCCAAGATTGTGTCTGCTTCGCATGAGCTGTTGGCTTTTGACAGATGTCCTAGTGAATATTTGGGGGTTCTTCCTTAGTTGCCTATCTTGTTAGGTGGGAATATTGCCCGTGTCGATGTTATAGTGGTACAAGGCCCGTTAGATTTCAATATGCTTCTCGGGCGTGATTATGTATATGCTATGAATGCTGTGGTGTATATTCTCTTTCGAGTGATGCATTTCCCTCACAATGGAAGCATTTTCACTATGGACCAGCTGGCATCTGATAATAACCATCCTAATTTGGCATTATTTCAGACTACCCCTTTATATCTTCCTAGCGTTCGTGTAGACTCTACCCCGCCACAAGTTAATTATGTGGCATCTTATCCTCGATGTTCAATTGCTTCTGAGCAGGAACCTGTGCAATCATGTGTTCCCTCTCGAGACTTGGTCTCAACAATTGATCCATTAGTTCATCCAATGGGGGCATGGGAGCCCGTGTTTCCCCCTCTTGGTCCAAGTAGGCTTGAGTATCCTTCTGAGTCTGATCTCGTTGTTAGTATATCCTCGAGCCCTCGTGATCGTGATTCTTTGTTGATAGACTCTGCCAGTCCTGGTCAGAACCTCCATCGTCATATGGAGTATGGTCAGTTTACTTCACCCTTTGGGACTGTCGACCCTCATTTGCATGATTTATCGGATTTTGAATTGCCTTCAGATGAGGCTATCCTTGAAGCCATGACTACGGTTTCTATCCCGCAGGAGGACTTACACTGTGATTTGTGTTTTCTTCCCTTTTGGGAGACTTCCCAAGTTGATTATCGAAGAGACTCTTGGTCTGAACCTAGCAGCGGGCTCTACCTGAACCAGTTTCATACATGATTTAGCCCCCATCAGGTCTTCTTTTAATCCCTTTTCAGACCCTTTAAACATGAAAATATTGCCGAGCGATCTTGTGGCCTTTCACGCTCGTTAAACTAAAATTTGAAGTCACGTCTGTCCGGTGGTAGTTTACCCCTTTTTCGGTCTAGATGGTCAACTGTACGAACAAAGGTATACTCTAAGGAACTTTTGTTCCCTAGAAGAGTACCCTTAGGTATAATTTTACCCGCGGGCCTGAGGGACTAAATTTACAAAAAAGGAACCCCCACGAAGTCCATAGTTAAGCTCTTTTCAGACTCCCTAAAATTGAAAAGATCGCCGAGTGACCTTATTCTTTCACACTCATTAAAACAGTCCAGAAGAAAATTCTTGACGGAGTCCATAGTTAATCTTTTTTCAAACTCCTTAAAAGTGAAAAAATGGCCGAGTGATCTTGTCTTTATCACACTCGTTAAAATGGTTTTGAATAGACGTCTTGTCAGTGCTAGTTTATTCCTTTTTCGAACCGACTAGACTACATTAAAAAATGGTACCCCAATGGAGTCTCCTTTTATGTTTTTTCAGACTCTCTAAACATGAAAAACCACCAATCTTACCTTCTCTAGGATCGTTAAACTTACATCGAAGGACGTTACCATTGTGTGTTTTATTAATCACATTTGCATACCTGCGTCTTTGGCCTAATGCCGGCTCCATGTTGCTCTCAACTGAACCATTTGAAGCATGCCTTATACGCAAGCCCTGTAGGTCTTTGCCTCTGCATCTTGACACCTTTGGCCCCTAGAGGATTTTTCCCGAGTGTCATTTTCTTGCATATGTCCCTTTGCCCTGAGCATCCCTCTGTTCCATGTGCTTGGAACTAGTATGTTTGCGACACTCAATCCCCCTGTGTAATGTTACATTCTTTTATTCTTTTGGAAAAAAGACAAAAAAAAAATCAAATATACCCCAAAAAGAGGAAGGGAAAAGTATTTTCTTTATTGGTAGCATAATGAGACGCCCTTGGATAAAGCACATCTATCCATTTGTCCATCAAACCCTGGGATTTAATATGACCTTAGGAAGATGTTCTCGCTACATAGAGCTATGTCCTCCTCCGTTTGGCTATTCTTCCAAACATATGGAGAGTTTGTGTTGCCTCCTGCCTCGTAAACTTATGTTAATGCCATGCTTCCTGAGTCTCATCATTTGTCATGCTATTGTCCAAGGGAAGTATTTCACTAAGCATGAGTCGACCCCTCTACAGTTTGTCTCTTTCCCTCATACCCGACCATCCTGAATCTCCAATAAAGTCCTTGTTCGAAATCAATGAAGCTTTCAGTTTGATCATCAAGATTATCTAGTCCATGACCGACGAGCCATCGAAGACCTCTGGGTAGTGGAGTCGTACACTCATATTACACTCCTACCTAAGTTTTGAAGATTTTTAAGTTGTTTCTCGAGATCTGAAGACCTCATCTACAGCCATCAGGCCGTATCAGCTTCTAGAAGATGGATACTCTATATGTATATCTTTTTGATTTTGAGATGTAGCTCCGTTGTTTATTGTTCGTAGCTACTCTTTATATAGTTATGTGACATGGATCTACAGTGTATTTGATTGGTAGCCATGATTCTATTTTATCTCGAGCATGGGTATGCCCGCCTCGGTGAGACAATTGTTATTTTGCAGACGACGCCTCCCAGTTCCTGATCCTTGGGATCAATTAAAAGGCACATTAGTGAAGATTGTTAATGTATTTCAACCATCAGATGCTCTTCTGACCTCACACATTAGGGGGAATCTGTTATAACCCTAATTTTCACCAGACATGTTTACCTGGCAATAGGCCATCTCAGATTCCTTCTTTGCCAAAACACTGCTGAACAACTCTTTAAAAAACCTCTTTTATAAAGGCCCACATGCCCTACTCCATCATTTCATGCATGTACATGCTAGCTGACCTAAAATAGCCCACGTGTACCTACAAAAGCACGAAAAAAAGGAAAGTTGTCGATGGAACGCACAACTTTGGGTGAGTTAACTAAACCTTCCAGACATGCATGGCCGAGGGTTCGACCAAATACCTAGCTCCTTCTAGCCTATAAAAGAAGGGGTAGGGATCCCATTTGGAGGAAGGAGATTTCCCACTCACAACAGGAGCAAAGATATTCTCTAAGTTATATTTAAGGTATGTTTATTACCAAGTCAGAATAAAGGACAAAGATATAAATAAAACAACATTTGGAACACGTTATGGACATTATGAGTTTGTCGTAATTCCATTCAGGCTTAATAATTTGCCAACAACCTTTATGTGCTTGATCAATAGTATATTCAACCAATATATGGATAAATTTGTGTTGTTTTTTATCGATGATATACTAGTTTACTCAAAAATAGAAGAAGAACATGAAGAACATCTGAAAATAGTATTGCAGACTTTAAGGGAACATAAGTTGTATGCTAAGTTTGATAAGTATGACTTGTACAAAGGAAAGATACATTACTTAGGACACGTAATATCCAAAGATGGTATTGCAGTTGATCCAGAAAAGATAAAAGCCATTATGGAATGGCCTATCCCTAAGGATGTAGCAGACATTAGATTATTTATGGGAATTGTCGGTTATTATCGGAGATTTATCGAAGGATTTTCCAGAATCGCATACCCGATTACATCACTACAGAAAAAGGGAATCCAATTTAATTGGTCGCAAAAGTGTTAGGACAAATTTGATAAACTAAAAAGACTATTAACTACAACACCTATCCTTAAGGTAGCAGATCTAGATAAAGATTTTACAGTGTGTGTGGATGCAAGCAAAGAATGATTAGGAGGTGTCATAACACAATATGGACACATCATTTGTTATGAATCTCATAAACTAAAAGAACATGAACAAAATTATGTGACTCACGATTTAGAATTAGCAGTTGTAATTCATGCATTAAAAATGTGGCGACATTATTTAATGGGAAGAAAATTTTTGTTACTAATGGAAAACAATGGTGTAAAGTATTTGTTCAGTCAACCAGATCTCAATGCAAGGAAGGAAAGATGGTTGGCCTTTTTAAGTGAGCTCAATTTTGAGGTACGACACATCAAAGGTAAGGAAAAAAAAGTTGCAAATGCACTAAATCAGAGAACTAGTGGACTCTATGAAGTAAGTATCAACAAAGCAAAAAATGTTATTGAATAGAGAATAAAATATGCAAGCAATAATGACGAAGATTACATCAAAACAACCACATAATTGCAAGGAAATGCAGAAAAACTGAGCAGAACAGATCTGAGTATCGATAAAAATGGACAGTTAAGGTTCAATAAATGGCTCTATGTACCTAACTCTACTGATTTAAAGACAACAAATCTTGACAAAATGCACAAAAAGTCGTATTATGGTCACCCAGGATACCAGAAAATGATAACAAACTTAATAAAATTGTTTTATTGGCCTAACATGAAGAATGAAACTGTTGAGTATTTTTATAAATGTTTAGGTTGTCAACAGGTAAAGGCTAAACATCAACATCCAACAGGTTTGTTACAACCTGTGCCTATACCAGAATGGAAATGGGATATTATCTCGATGGACTTCATCACAGGTTTTCCTAATACTCAAAGACAAAATGACTCAATTATGGTAGTGATTGATAAACTAAGGAAATCTACACATTTTATAGTTGTGAAATATATTTACAAAGCGATTAATATCGTTGAATTTTTTATGAAAGAAATATTTATATTGCATGGAATTCCTAATATGGTGATTTTTGATAGAGATGTCAAATTTTTGGAAAGAATTGTTTGTAGGTTTCGATACTAACCTGAATTTCAACACAAGTTTCCATCCACAAACGAATGCGAAAACAGAACGAACAAACCAGATTATCGAAGACATGTTGTGAATGTACACAAGGATGAAACTAACTAAGTGGGAGGAGTACTTGCACTTAGTTGAGTTTGATTACAATAATGACTATCAAACATAAAATAAGATGAGTCACTTCGAAGTATTATATGGAAGGAAATTCACAACCCCGATTAGTTGGGATAATCCAGTTGAAAAAATTATGGTGGGACTGGAAATGATCCATGAAATGGATAGAATGGTAAAAATAGTACAATATAACTTAAAACAGGCCCAAGACCGATAGAAAAGATATGTAGATTTAAAAAGAAGACATCAAGAATTTTTAACTGGGGAACATGTATATCTAAAAGTCAAAGCGAGAAGGAGCTCTCTAAAGCTAGGAAATTGTTCTAAGTTGGCACCAAGGTTTTGTGGCCCCTTCGAGATTTTAACTTGAATCGGACCTGTGGCATATCAACTAGCACTTCCTGCAAATTTAAAATTTCATAATGTTTTTCATATTTCATTGCTAAAATGGTATATTCATGATCCTACTCACATCATTGATTGAAACATGGCGCAGGTGGAACCAGAAGGAGAGTTCCAAGAAAAACCTCTATGCATTCTGGATAGGAAAGAAACAATACTTCAAAACAGAGCCATCGCCCAAGTAAAAGTGCAATGAAAATAATTTAGTCTCGAAGAGGCCATTTGGGAATTGGAGGAAGATATGCTAAAATCGTATCCAATCATATTCCGAGAGATGAATGAAAAATGATTACAGTATTGTACTTAATGAGGAGAGGATTTAATATCCTCAAATTTTAGAAAAATAAATTCTAAGTTGAATTTAGAAATAAATTTCTGTTTTTGGAAAATTCAGATTTGGAAATAATTTTCAATTTATGGCAAATACGAATTTGGAATTTTGGATTATGTAATTAATTTTTTGATGAGTGTTGGGAAAATATTTGACTTTCCCAACTGTCCTCTTTTATTGGACATGTGTATGAGACAAACTTTTAATACATTAAATGTTGGAAGACAAATGGAATAGCCAGGTTAAAAATAGTTGACCATGACACCATGAGTGGGGAATAGGTTTGAGTTACCTCAGAGATGATTTTTACAAGTGGAAGAAGTTGAATTTGACCACTAGAAGCCCCTAAAAATTAGGGACTTGTAAAGCTGTGAATTTCCCCAAGGAGGGAAAGGAATGGAAAGACCTAGGCAAAAGGATATATACAACATATGTGGGAGGCAGGACTCTGCTTAGTAAGTTGAAGAATGGAGATTTGTTTTTTTATGAGCACTGGAAGTGTGAGGCAAAGCATATTTTGATCTATTGATGGTGACTATAGCTAAGGAGGATAATTCGGTTTTCCCTTATGGACTCATGTTCAGGCTAGGGGATAATCGGCAAAAGTGATTGTGGTTGTTTTGTTCTATGGTTGGGTGGAACGTGGTTGTTCCATTTGTTTCCGAGCATCATCTTTTTCAGATATGTATTTCAGATTTGTATTTAAACTGTTGGTATTATGCTAATGATGTATTATTATTTATACAGTTGTTGCCATATCTTATGTTATTTCATTTAGAAATTAAATATGTTTGAAAGAATTGTATAGCCATATTAGTTGATATGGGTTGCCACTATGTAAAATAGTTGTAGTAGTATGTTATTAACAGTGTAGTTTGTATATATGAATATAGATATATATAATCATAAACAAAACTACTTTATATTTGTTGTTGTTATGTCGAACAAAAGAATAACAGTCCCAATACATGTTTTGTCAATTATGAAAGAAAGACACTTCATACAATAGAGTACATGTCATTTGACAAAAAATGAATATACTTCTTTATTACCATCAGTAGATCAAATATCAAAATGTTACAGTTTGAGTTCCTTAAATGCCAGGACTCCCTATCTAGTCGAAACATAAATTTGAAGTACTGCATAAAACTGTCCATGAATTTTCACAAGGACTAGTGGAAGAAAATGGAACCAAAATATCTTTTGTGGATAGGCCACACACTTCTCCAAGTGCATTGTATTCTCCCAACCTGTAAAAAACATACAAGAGAATTAGTAACTTACTAATGTACGGAATTATTAAAGATGCATCAAATAAATAACTTGGATTTCGATGTCATAGTTGGAGCATCCTTGCTGCCATGTGAAGCCTTCATTCCAAGACCCGAGAAGGGGTGTAGGTGTGTTATCCATCTTATGGGTTTCCTCGCAAGACAAAAGGGACCCATCATCATTTTATATACATGAGAAATTATTATTACTAGTGCAAATAGTAAGACATAAGAAAATCTTTTAATTGAGTACAATAATCTTGATATCATGTAGGTTAGAAGATTGGAAAAGTAAAAATATTGAAAAAGTAAAATGGATACCAACAGAAACAAGAATAGATTTATACTATCAAGTGAATATTACTTTGGAGAAGAGTAATTAAACTCCTTACAGAGGGTCAAAGCTAATGTGAAAACAATTATTTTAAACAGAGCTACCTTATGCACAGACAAGAATATTATTTAAACAGAGCTACCTTATGCACATACAAGAATAATACTTGCATCAAAGGAAATAGTAAGTAGGAAATATGGACAGATAATTAACCATTTGCAAATTGGATAATTTATACAAGTTATATAAATAAAGAACCTTAAATCAAAAATACCATAGAGACGCTTGGGAGGCGATCTAGGTATGTGAAGCATTTAGTAAAGACCCAAGTCTTTATTAAAAGGGGAAAATGAAACTAAGTCCCAATTTAATTAAAACAAGAGGATCCTGTAGGTTTCAAATAGAGTGGTCAAAGGCACACAGGATCCTCAAAACTGTGTATGGTTTGGATCTTAATCGTCGAGCTATTATTCAATAGCACAGATCGTGGGTGTATACTAGAGTTAGGGAAAGATATATATTAACCGATAACTTTCTATAAAGAATCATCATATCACTTTCAATGATTAGGGGTTTAAATATCGCCCTATAATTACAGAGTGCAGTTATATAATCTTCAAACAGAGTAAGTAAGCAAATCCTGTAACAAAAATATAAAGTGTGTAAAGATTCAAAGAGCACGACCAAAGTTAAGAACACAAGAATTGTTACTTTACCATGACCTGACTTAGGGTTACGCATTGAAAGCCTTATTACTATCGAATATAGTCTTCCTTGCATAGTAACCACCAAAAGAGAAGTCGATAAGATTATAACGAGTCTACTTATCTATCATAGATGGAGAAACTGAGAACAAGCGTTCTTCATAGATAGAGAGAAATTCCACAGATAAATGTACTGCATAGACAAAGAAATAGAGAACACACGTTCTGCATTGACATAGAGACATTCCACAGAGAAATGTATTGCATAGACAGAGAAACAAAGAACACACGTTCTGCATAGACAGAGAGACATTCCATAGAGAGATGTATTTCATAGACAGAGAAACAAAGAACATGCGTTCTACATAGACACAAAGACATTCCATAGATAAATGTATTATATAGACAAAGAAATAGAGAACACACATTCTGCATAGACAGAGAGATTTTTTTCACAGAGAAATGTATTGCATAAACAGAGAAATGTTCCACATAGAACACAAGTTTTGCATATAAAAAGAGTTATATGTCACATAGGAACATTTTGAATATACAGAGAAACATTCCACGAAGAACACACGTTCTGCATAAACCTAAAGGATTTCCATAAAGAAATGCATTTACATAGACATGGGATTATTGCCACAAGAACACATTGTATAGATAACCCTTCAACATTGGGCATATTGTAGGGGAACATAACTTAAATAATGCATTGTACAAATATTATGTCAACCCCGTAATAATTTTCATAAGGAAAGCGTAATATAAATAAAGGAATGGAACAAATAACTCTTGTAATACAAAGAACACGTTTTACAACAAACTATTGGGCTAGCCAATTTAGACAGAGAAACGTTTTAATTCAAACATAAATAACACCATCGATGAGTATGTGAAATGGGCTACACAAAGGAAGGGAACTTATCGCGCACAAGCTGAGAAAAATCTTGAAACAGTGGCCACCACGTTGTGGAAGGAACTGACTAAATGCCCTTTTCTACCATTCTACATAGAGACAAGAGAAAAACTCAAAAATAGTGACCATCATTCCTATGGAAAATCGACCGAACACCCCATGCCTACCATGCTACCACAGAGTTTCATAACCCTACCATCGCGGGAGAAAAACACAGAGTAACAAAACGTAAGGAATAAATGCGAAGGGTAAAGGCACCTCGTGCCTCACGATAATGGCGGAGAATGGAAGGTACGCCACCCTCTCTATGCCATGTGAAGCAAGAATAAGTGGCAAGCCTGTAATGGAGCTTTCCTGCAAAATGTCAGCCCTGGAGATTTAAGATGGTTGACACCATTAATGGATATGGCCCAACTTAAATGCTTAAGACTACGTTCGACCGTCCAGGTAACTACCATCTTGAATGCTCCTCGAATTGAATAAAGGCCACAAATTATGTGTAATGTGGATCAGTGATGTATTAACAAGGTCCCGACTGTATCGTTGTGCTTATCATAAGTTTCATTTAACATGGTAAATCATTATGGAACATTACAATCCCCTAGCACATAGACTTAGTGGGTTAGGACCCTAGGTCCAATCCCCTGTACGCTAGTGCTTAATTTTTTAATTTGATAAAGTGTATCTAGTGTATAGGTATTGAGTTTTATAAAATGTATTGTTACATATTTTAGAAACATACCTATGACTTATATAATTGGGTCGCACGAATTATTCCTAGGCTATGGACCTTGACCGGCCTAGCCACTAACACATCAATGTTACATTTTTTCTAATAGCGATGCTTAATAGAAAACGATGTGTTGATCTTAAGATATCTTGCATCCTTTCTAGAATGAGTAATGTTAATGATACACTTGCCAAGTATATGATTGCTAGTTTAAATTATAATTATTCTTGTGTCATGAACAATTTTTGTACATAATAGACTTTAGTTTTCCCCAATAATTTTATTTTTTTTAATTTGTGAAATTTGGGGTACATTACATCTATAGATTCTTTTCCTACTAATATGTTTTCTATTCCATCACTTGGTAAAAATTGAGCCACAAACACTCCTTGACCACACCTTCAAACTCATCACCAAGAAGGGTTTGCTCCTCATTCCTTCATTGTGATACTCCTCGAGGAATCCCCTCCATTTAATAGAGCTCTAATTATCCCATTAGCCATGTTCTCTGATACCAATATCATGTGTATGTGGAAAGTATTGTGCATACACCCATCAAGTGTGGAATTCTAGCATGTGGTGGTTCCCCTTGTATATATATTTGAATACCATGAATGAAAACTAGACAACTTCTTATCTACAAACTTTAGATATAGATGGAATTTCTTTGGGTAGGAATAGAATACCTAGGGTGGACCTTGGAGGTTTCCACGATTTTTTTCTATGGTTACAAATTCTTATAGGTGAAATAATCATGGGGAAATTTTGTACACAAGGAGTATCACACCAATATTAAACACTCAAAACCCTCATTTCAACGACATTATTGGACCCTACCCTCAAAATATGATTTATATATCCTTTTGACATTGGTTATTAACTCATAAGATCGATTGAATCCTATCCCCATTTCCCTTTGGCCCTCTTGATTCTAAATGTATAACTACCTCAAGAAGGGTGGCAATCAAAACTGGGACCAAAACTGTAAACAAAATTGTCGACCTAATAATTCTCTTTCTCTATCTACAATTCATGTACCTAGACAATGAGAGCAAAAGGACACACACTTTTGCAATAGAACCTATAATACTTTGGTAATGGGACATATTTATACCCCTCTAATTAATATCTATGAATTGACATGGGGAAAAAATGATGTTCCTACTATCATAATCCATCAGTTGCACCTACTTTCTAAAAGCCTTGCTAAGATAGTTAGTGGATGGTTATCCGTTCAATGGCCAATGGCCACCCTAGAAGTTCCTCCAATCCTTTAAGTACCTTCTTTAATTCCATATCAGGAATGTCTTTCTTCCTACCAAATCTTTGTCCTCTCCAAATTTTCATTATTGACTTGTGGAAAGTGTTGTTGTTATAAAAACAGGATTGTAGAGCAATAAAATAAAATAAATGTGGAAATAAAACAAAGAATATACATGATACAATAGAGACACAGATATACATGGTTCACTCAGTGTGGGCTACGCCCATCAGAAAAATTTACAGGTCCTTCCTTATTATTATCCAACAAAATGAAGGGATACAACCTACAACACACCCATTGTAACTTCCTCTTATTTATCTCATAGTCTCCTCTCTCAGAATACAATATTCACGATAATACACACCCGCAATACAATTCCGTCATAAAAGAGGGTTTCCTTCCAGGGAAAAAAAACCTAAAATAAATTTTACCGTCAGATATGCAACCTTATAATAAATGGTCCATATTGACTATGAAATTACAATATTTTACAAGGCAATGTTTCCCAAAATTTCACTTCGGGGGCGCTACCCCCTAATCCCCCGCTAGGGGGGGCTACAAAAATTGTCTTTTTCCCCCTGAACACATTTGTTGGGGGCAAATCACCCCACACCATCTCGTTAGGGTATGGGGTCCAAGCACGACTGAAACAAACCTCTGAATTAGGAAGATAATCAGGCTTCACAACAAACAATCTTGCACTTGGAGACTGATCATAACAACTCCATTGTTGTTGTACCTACTAGACTATACTCCACCTTGGACCTGGAAAATTTCTCATCTTCACCTTCATGCTTGAAGGCCAACTAAAACTGAGTATGAACTCAATTTCTCCCTTGTTACTCACTTTGTTAACATGTCTGCAAGATTCTCGCTAGTATGTATCTTTTCCAACTTCAAATGTCCATATTCCAAGACAGATCATATGAAATAGTACCTAGGATGTATATGCTTAGTATTTGAAAGGAATTATGAGTTCTTTTCAAGATGAATGACACTCTCACAGTCAAAGTACAACCTATTATTGTTAAGAACCAAATATCAATAAAGCATAGAAAAACCTCAGAATAAGTACTCAACGCCTTGAAAAGAGATAATTTCATATAATAAGCCTCTTCGAGGGGGAAACCTCCTTTTACCCCACATAAATGTTCAAGTACAAGATGATTCAAAATGA